>CM077299.1:43596476-43598976 GCA_039654925.1 Anguilla pacifica
TCCTCTCCATCCCTCTCTCTCTCGCTCTCTCCCTCCCTCCCTCTCTCTCTCTCTCTCTCTCCCTCTCCCTCTCTCTCTCTCTCTCTCTCTTTCTCTCTCTCTCTCTCCCTCCTTTTTGGACGGGTCCGTCTGCAGCAGATAAAAAGTGTAAGAGCGGTAACAGGAAGGGGGGGGGGACATTTCCTGGACGATGCTGCGCTGGCGACGTAAAATTTGGTGGACGTGTAAATCGACGCACGGTGGGGGGGCCTCACGAGGGCCGCCAATCAGCGACACGCACCCCCCCCAACCCCCCCCCCCCGGGCCGTGGCTGAAAGCCGCCCCAAGCGCTCGAGTTCGAGAGGCCACAGCTCCCCGCTGGTCCAACACCGCCTCACCTCCCTTCAGCACCACAAATCCAGGGGAGACGTTACCAAACAAACCTTTTACGGTGATTACCTCCCCGCTAGAGCCGGCTTCCTGCACAGGTGAAAACCTGTGAAAATCGTTGTGAATCCCCCCCCCCAGCCCCCCCAGCCCCAGCCCCCCCTCTCCTGTCCACTCTTACTGCCACCACTGGATTGTAATGAATGGTAGGCGAATGGTTGGGGATTGTGGAGGTAGTTTTTTCAAGCGCATTTCTTGAGATATTACGCTTTTTGCTGTGGGTCAGCCATTTTGTTTTTTGGCAGCTCTTCAGAGCTGGGGGTGCGGGACACGTCACAGAGCTCCGGTGCCAGGCACAAGGCCACGCCTCCCCGACTGCACACGCGGTCGCTAGGATACGGGGAGACACGCCAGACCCTGCCCGCCCGCGCGGCACAGGCTGAGGGCACGGTGACTACGGCAACGTATCGCGCCGTATCTCCCCGACGACACGTGCCCGCGTGTGCCCACGTGCGCCCATGTGTGCCTGTGTGTGCCCGCGTGCGCCCATGTGTGCCCGTGTGTGCCCATGTGTTCCCGCGTGTGCCCGCGTGTGCCCATGTGTGCCCGAGTGTGCCCGCGTGTGCCCATGTGTGCCCGTGCGTGCCCGTGTGTGCCCATGTGTGCCCGTGTGTGCCCATGTGTGCTCGTGTGTGCCCGCGTGTGCCCGTGTGTGCCTGCGTGTGCCCATGTGTGCCTGTGTGTGCCCGCGTGTGCCCGTGTGTGCCCGCGTGTGCCCATGTGTGCCCGTGTGTGCCCATGTGTGCCCGTGTGTGCCCATGTGTGCTCGTGTGTGCCCGCGTGTGCCCGTGTGTGCCTGCGTGTGCCCATGTGTGCCCATGTGTGCCCGTGTGTGCCCGCGTGTGCCCGTGTGTGCCCATGTGTGCCCATGTGTGCCCGTGTGTGCCCGCGTGTGCCCGTGTGTGCCCATGTGTGCCCATGTGTGCTCGTGTGTGCCCGCGTGCACCCATGTGTGCCCGCGTGTGCCCATGTGTGCCCATGTGTGCCCGTGTGTGCCCGTGTGTGCCTGCGTGTGCCCGTGTGTGCCTGCGTGTGCCCGTGTGTGCCCGCGTGTGCCCATGTGTGCTCGCGTGGCACAGGCCCGGGAGCTTGCTCCACGTCCCAGGGGATCTAAAGCGGAGCGCCATCAAGGGCAGATCCTCCAGGAAGTGACAAACGGCTCAGACAGGAAGAGCCGCTCTCGGCTCAGCTGTGGGAGCAGCGAGGACCGCCACGGGTGCCAAAAGTGGGCCGGACTAGCACGGCCTGCCAGAACCAATCACACGACATTCATTAGCCCGGGACTCCACCCCCTCTGCCTCCACAGCACAGGGACATTTGGTAACAGCTACAGGGAGTCAGGGGGAGAACTGCAGAGCAGTGATCTGCCTTCAAATCAGAGCAGCAGTGTGTGTGTGTGTGTGTGTGTGTGTGTGTGTGTGTGTGTATCTGTGTGTGTGTGTGTGTGTGTGTGTGTGTGTGAGTGTGTGTGCGTGTGTGTGTGTGTGTGTGTGTGTGTGTGTGTGTGTATGTGTGTGTGTGGGTGTGTATGTGTGTGTGTGTGTGTTTGCAGTCACACAGGAGTCTTGTTGAGCCAGAATAAAAAAGGCAAACACATTTCCCAGTTTCTCCAGGGCAGTGCTCTTATTCGAGCTGGCAGAGGCCTGGCTCCTCTGACTCAGAGTGGCTGGGGGAGCTGTTCCTGAGCATCAGAGAGCTCCGCCTGACACTCAGCCCCCCCCCCCCCCCACTAACCGCGCTCACCCAGATCCACACACGCGGGCGTGTGGCCTGACAGCACCACACCTGGGGCCACACCCCCGGGACACAGATCTTGGCAAAGAAAGAAAGAAAGAAAGAAGGCCCATCTTTGCATGATGTAATAAATCAATATCATGTAGAAGTAAAACAAAAAAAGATAATAAAAAACACACAATGCAAATACAACAGAGGAGTAGCTCCCGGTGATGAGGGCAGCCTGTACGGAGATCCAGCAATCCAGGAGAACACTACAGCCCTGCAGAGGAGGGCAAAAAGGAAACACAAAGGCCTTTACTGTGACCCTTTTCTCCCTCTCTGTTTCTCTCTCTCTTCC
>CM077299.1:43603976-43703976 GCA_039654925.1 Anguilla pacifica
CTTACCAGAAAAGAGAAAAATTGACAGGATCGTAAAATAGTGAAATTATGACAGAAAGAACACTCTGCACCCCTTAGAATGACCGCAGCAAATATTTTCAGAAGGGCCTGAGATTTACCGCTGTGTATCGTGAACGAATCGGGACACGGCGTTTCCCTGCTGGCGCCCACAGACGGCTTTTTGGGGGGAACAGTATGAATCAGCAGGAACTGCGACGCAGGCTGGGCTTTATGGCTCCCCCCGCGTCTATATGCTCTTCCACGGCCATTTTGTGATCGGGCCTCTCAGTCAGAGCCAGAGGAACGAGGTACACATCCAGAATACCAAATGGCCCATTTCGAGCAGACTTCCCCGTTGAATACATCAAACAAATCATCATAAAATTCACATGATAGAGGACAGAGCCTGGCCGGCTTTGGAGACGAGTAAGATAAACAGAATGTGGCAAAGGAATAAAGGAGAGATATGAGGTGGGAGTCAACATATGCTGTTGCCTGCAGTCTAATTATAAACCTTCATTATTGTTTTAAAAATGACCCGCCTAAAACTACTCATAAACTCTTTCTTTTAAGGCTGGGTGTTGATAAAGAAATATGTCGCTTTGAAGGTGATGCCAAGAACATTGTTTAGATTCAAAACAAGGCAATAAATAAAAGGGGCTTTATTGAAAAGCTTTCACAATTTGCAAACAGGGAATAAACCCAGAGGGGCTAAAAACTTTTATTCCGTGTTGTTTCTGGTAGTTTATTAATGGTTGTTTACCTTAAGAGAAGGTTTACTCCTGTGGTTTATACGGAGGGATGGTTTTATTTGGCTATTAATTTTTTGAGTTGAAACTGACAAAGGAGCTTATGAGCAGTAAAACACAGTTTTAGTGGAACGAGTAAATTAAAACAAATGCGAGAACGGAAACTGCATTCAGGAAATTGATGTGCCATCGTCAGTGGTCAGTTTACAGATGGGATGTGAGATGAGGGGGGTGCTCATTTGTCTATTCTACGGCCCAGATGTGACCTCAGGGTGACATTCACTGGATGAATGGGCAGCTGTGATGCTGATTGGCCCACATTCACGAACCCGCCTGAGCGCTCATCTCACCTCCTGTACTCACACCTATGTGAGCCCATGATGTCACACATACACACACACATACTCACACACACACACACACACGCACACACACATACTCACACACACACACACACACACACACACACACACACACATGCTCACACACACACACACACACACATACACATACTCACACACACACACACACACACGCTCACAGACACACACACACACAAACACACACACACATACACACACACATACTCTCACACACACACACACACACACATGCTCACAGACACACACACACACACATACACATACTCACACACACACACACACACACACACACACACACACACACACACACACACACACACACACGCTCACAGACACACACACACACAAACACACACAAATATAAAAATGGAAACACACACTATGTGCACATATACCTGCACAGGCCCAAATACACAGAAACACATACAAACAGCTTTCACTCGATATATTTAACCTTCAGGTGAGGAGAACAGATGGCTCATGTTCCCCAGCTTTGATCATCGGTCTGCAGTAATGGGCTGCTTGTTCTGTGCAGAACCACCGCTGTTCCACCCTGTTCCACCGCTGCTCCACCGCTGCTCCTTCCTGTTCCACCGCTGCTCCACCGCTGCTCCTTCCTGTTTCAGTGGTTTCTCCCCCTCTGTTCACCTGTGTCCTCTTCCGCTAAGTTCTTGTCCAATTCTGCCGCAATTCCAGGTATCCTGGGTTTGTTTTAGCCACTCAATTAAATTAGTGTAGGGTTTTCTGCCACATTAGTTAACACACACACACACACATTCACGCATACACACACATACACACACACACACACACGCATACACACACATGCACGCATACATACACCTACACACACAAACATACACCCACACACACACACGCATACATACACACACACCACATGCACACACACAGAACTATGCACCTGCACATACAAACACATGATTGCAGAGATGCACATATGCATGTACACTTACGTGTGTACAAGCACACATGCATGCATACACACATGCACAGGCATATGTATACACATGCTCACACACACACACACCACACACAAACAAACACACACACAGAATGAAAGGCCTTTGTCCTACCTAGTACTGCAGTGGCAGCAGTACTTGACTCATCCCTCCAATTAACCAAGAGCCCTGATCTGACACTGACACACTATTGATCATTTGAAAAGCGAGGACCAGAACAGTGTGCTGACGAGATGGCTATCAGTCTATATCAATCTCCTTACACATTTTCTATCACAGTAAATGTCCCAAGAGCTCTATCAAATGCACTCAGGAAAATGTGTGCGCCTGTGTTTGTGAGTGTGTGTGTGTGTGGGTGTGTGTGAGACATACTAAAATAAAGAGATTAAAACATGGGAGACGGTAGAGGTGCCATGCTATTTTACTGTGTGAGTGTGTGCCTGCTTGTGTGTGTATCTGTGTGTGTGTGTGTATGTGTGTGGTCAACCACTGATTTCTGTAGTTGTGAGCTTGAATATGCATGTGTGTGTTTATGAATGTTTGCGTTCATAGTGATGTCTGTTCTGTCATGTCATTGTCTCTTAGTGCAAATGTGCACGTGTGTGAGCGTGCGTGTGCTTGTCTGTGTGTGTGTGTGTGTACGTGTGTGTGTGTGCATGTGAGAGTGTGTGTGTGCGTGTGTGTGTGCTTGTGTGTGTGTGTGTGTGTGAGTGAGTGTGTGACAGAGAGAGTCTATTAGTGTGAGTGTATGGGCGTGTGCGTGTGCACTTGTGTGTGTGTGTGTGTGTGACAGAGAGAGTCTATTAGTGTGCGTGTGTGGGTGTAAGAGTGTGTGTGTGTGTGTGTGTGTAAGCATGTCAAGGTTATGTTACTCTGCTGGGCTTTCTGAATTCTGGAGAGGTGTTCTCACCCACTGGCAGTCTACAGCCTCAGGGTGTAGCAGCATGATACGATCAGGGGGGAGAGCCAGGATTCCCTACAGCTTGCATTACCCACAACAAAATGTCCCATCAATACCAACAGAACCATACGCCATAGAGAGGCTACAGTAAACTTCAGCCAGGCCTTCTCCAAGACCTTTAGCACACACAGAACCAATAACATGAGCAATGATGGGTCTGGGTGTTTGCTTTGCACCAATCATTGGTTAGTTGTGTTACTGGTTTTGCACATGCTGAAGGTCTTAGCGCACCGGGCCCTCTGTCTGCAGGTTAACACTGAGCCTCGATGGGCTGAATGGGCTGCTGTCCTCGTCCTCCTCAGGTTCAGGTTCTCATATTGGGGGGTCATTGGGGGTTCGTTGGGGGGTCATTGCTCCGCACTCCAGCCATACGATAAACGTATAACATGGAAGAATCCACGCCGCCTCCAGCCATATGAAGGAGAGGATTTGAAATAATTAAATACGAGTGAATAGCAAAGCCATCGGAGCAGGAATGAATGCGCTGTGATATCTGAGCTGATAGGTTAATAATGGCTTCTGCATGTAAATCTCTGTGGGGGGGGGCGGGGGGGGGGGGCAGCGAGGAGGGGGGGTGATAGAGATGCGCTTTTCCAAGAGAGCGGAAACGCGCGCAAACAAAAGCCCTCAATTGAGCAATTAAGACCTGGAGTGGAAAGAGAAACAGACGGAGAGGAAAAACGGGTGGCCCTGGAGGTTAGCGTTAGCTGCATTAATCTCAGGCTGTTTATGCAGGTGCTCCCCTGCCTTGCTCAACCCTCGCCCCTCACCCCCCCCCCCCGCCCCGCACCCCTCGGCCCGAACCCCTTGCACCTCTCCCTACAGCCCTTGCCCCTCTGTAAAGCAGGTATGTGTTTGTTTGCCATGCGGGTGTGCAGGTGAAGCTCAAAGGGGTTTTCTTCTCCTCTAGGCACCCCCCTGGCGTGCAGGGACCCCTGTGGCACCTGACACCAGGGGGTCTGCAGGTCCTCTCAGCTGGACACCGGTTAAGGATCACAGAGGCTGCCGATGGCCTCACGCGGGCGTTAGGTTCAGCAGACGCTGTTCTCCAGAGCAGCACACTCTGCGTACAGTCCGTCTGCACAGCTGGACCATCACCGAAGCAATTTACTGCGCGCCGAGCAAATTTCATCAAGTACCGCGGTCGACTGACAGTGCCCCTCCTGGGAGTCAAACCTGCAACCGCCGAGTGTCAAGTCCGCCCCCCTACCCACTGCGCTGCTGTTACACTGCGCCGCTCTCAGGTGGGACAGAAGCACGACTCTGTAATTCCCAGGAATGCAGAGACTGACGCGCCTGTAAAAATCCAGCGCTTCCACCCTCACACGTGACCGCTCGCACTAACCACACCCTCCGCTCCGCGCGCGCGCCCCCAGGCTCATCAGCGCAGCCTTCCGATTGGCCGACCTCGCATACAATTAACCGCGATCCGTCTTCGCGCGAGGTTTGCTGTGCGCAACTCCGCCAGGACGCCTTCATCGGCATCCGAGTCGTTACGGAAATCCCACGGCGTGCGTTAAGTTGCCTAGGCGACGCAATAGCTCAGGCGCAACACCTGTGTCACCTGCTGTTGTGTGCGCCGGAGCCCCGCGGAGCCGAGCGGAGATCTCCCCCCGGAGCGAGGACATTACAGGACCGCGGACGTCTCCACCAGGACACAGAGCCATACTGCCGAGGGAAAGCAGAGGCGACGCGTTCACAGCGAAGAGGCCAGCGGGGACCCCAGCTACGGTAAATAAAGAGGCCAGCGGGGACCCCAGCTACGGTAAATAAAGAGGCCAGTGGGGACCCCAGTTATGGTAAATAAAGAGGAGGGCCCAGTTTTTACCCCAGAGTCACTGAGCACCAGGGCTGTGAGAGACTGAACGCTGTGCCCAGTACTCAGCGCAATGAGAGCGTTCACAGAGAGAATATCCATGCGATCAGCCTACAGGCAAGAGGATGCTACAGGGTGGCCTACCACACACACACACACCTATACATACACACAAACACACTCACACCCATACATATACACAAACACACTCACACCCATACATATACACAAACACACTCACACCCATACATACACACAAACACACTCACACACCCATACATACACACAAACACACACACACCCATACATACACACAAACACACTCACACCCATACATACACACAAACACACTCACACCCATACATACTCACAAACACACCCATACATACACACAAACACACACACACCCATACATACACACAAACACACACACACCCATACATACACACAAACACACACACACACCCATACATACACACAAACACACACACACCCATACATACACACAAACACACTCACACCCATACATACACACAAACACACACACACCCATACATACACACAAACACACACACACACCCATACATACACACAAACACACTCACACCCATACATACACACAAACACACACACACCCATACATACACACAAACACACTCACGGACACACTACATGTGCACACACACACACCTATACAAACAGAAAACACACACTGTACATGCACACACACAAACGCACGCAGGCACAAGTACATACACAAGCAGACACATGTACAGACAAAATTAATTCACGGATGCATGCTCTCTCTCTCTCTCTCTCACTCTCACTCTCTCTCTCTCTCTCTCTCTCTCTCTCTCTCTCACACACACACACAGACATGCTTGCATGTGCACAGGGAAACTAGAGGCCCGACATACCCGTTTGCACGTACACACAGGCTTTGATTTAATTTCAACATGACATTCAAGAATGTCAATGAAATCGTTGACGTGAGCAGAGAGGATAAGAGAGCAGCAGTCTGCTCCATCAAATGAGACTGAACGTACGAGGGGAAGGAGAGCTGTCTGAGGACAGTACATCCATTTCAATATTGCAAGCTTAATTTTCACAAGTATTAAATCAACAATGCTTCAGTGAAAAACTCTGAGCAGTGTGTGTTTGCCTTCAAAGTCACCATCTGTTATTTACACAATGAGTCTCTCCTGGGTATGAGAGAATAAGGCCATATACTGAAGAAAATGCATAAATCCATCACATGAAGGCATTACTCTTTTGGATCACCTGACCTGAACTCCTCAGGCTTCAGAAGGTGAAATGGGGTAGACTGAGTACAACAGAGGTACTGTTCACTGAATGAGGAAGAGCATGTTTAAAATCAAGAGGAACAATAAATTATATATATATATATATATATATATATATATATACACACACTCACCAGCCACTTTGTTAGGCACACCTGTTTAACTGCATGTTAATGCAAATATCTAACCAGCCAATCACGTAGCAGCAACTCAGTGCATTTAGGCATGTAGACATGGTCAAGACGATCTGCTGAACTACAAACCAAGCATCAGAATGGGGAAGAAAGGTGATTTAAGTGACTCTGAACGTGGTTGTTGGTGCCAGACAGGCTGGTTTGAGTATTTCAGAAACTGATGATCTACTGGGATTTTCACGCACAACCATCTCTAGGGTTTACAGAGAATGGTCTGAAAAAGAGAAAATATCCAGTGAGTGGCAGTTCTCTGGGCGAAAATGCCACTCTTCTTTGCTGCTATAACTCCTATTTAGCCACAAGAGCATTAGTGAGGTCAGACGCTGGTGTTAGGTGATTAGGCCTGGCTCCTAGTCGGCATCCCTGTTCACCCCAAAGGTGTTGGATGGGGTTGAGGTCAGGACTCTGTGCATGGGGGCACTGTCACGCTAAAACAGGAAAGGGCCTTCCCCAAACTGTTGCCACACAGTTGGAAGCACACAAGTCTCTAGAATGTCACTGTAAGTTGTAGCATTAATATTTCCCTTCCCCGGAACTAAGGGGCCTAACCCAAACCATGATAAACAGCCCCAGACCATTACTCCTCCTCCACCAAACTTTAGAGTTAACACTATGCACTCGGGCAGGTAGTGTTCTCCTGGCATTCACGATACCCAGATACATCTGTCAGACTGCCAGACAGTGAAGCACTATTCAACACTCCACAGAATGTTTTTCCACTGCTCCAATGGCGGTGTGCTTTCCACCACTCCAGCCTAAGCTTGGCACGGCGATCTGGGGCTTGTGTGCGGCTGCTCGGCCATGAAAACCCATTTCACCAAGCTCTTGACAAACAGTTCTTGTGCTGACATTGCTTCCAGAGGCAGTCTGGAACTCTGTAGTGAGCGTTGCAACCAAGGACAGACGATCATTATGCAGTACGTGCTACAGCACTCAGCAGTCCTGTTCTGTGAGCTTGTTTGGCCTACTGCTTCACGGGTGAGCTGGTGCTGCTTCTAGACGTTTCCACTTCACAATAACAGCACTTTCAGTTGACTGGGGCAGCTCTAGCAGGGCAGAAATTTGACAAACTGACTTGTTGCAAAGGTGGCATCCTATGACAGTGCGACACTGAAAGTCATTGAGCTCTTCAGCACAACCCATTCTGCTGCCAATGTGTGTCTATGGAGAGTGCATGGCTGTATGCCTGATTTTATACACCTGTTAGCAACGGGTGTGGCTGGAGTAGCTGAACCCACTAATTAGAAGAGGTGTCCATAGTTTTGGCCATCTAGTGTGTGTGTGTGTGTGTGTGTGTGTGTGTGTATATATAAATATATATATATATATACATTTATCGATAATTTAACATGGTCAAATTTAGCTCACATTAATTTAAGCACGTGAAAAAACTACAATCGCGTGAAAACAACGCGAATATTTTTTCTACAAGTCACATCTCAGCAGACTCCGCATGGGGGGTACAGGACAGCCTCCACGCGGGGGGGGGGGGTGGTGGGTACAGGACGGCCTCCACGTGGTGTGGGGGGGGGGGGGGGGACGTGCCTCACCTGCAGCTCATTCAGAGTCGCCACACCTCTCTGACATCATGGCGGTGGACTTCAGCCGCTGGCTCACCCTGCAGCGAAAGACGGAAGCGGTGTAAATATCAAACGCTCCAGACTCAGGATGAGACGCTCTCCAAAGCGCCTCCTCCCCCGTGCTCTCGGCTCAGCAGCGACTACTGCTGCACGCCAAGGCCTTTGTCTGAGCAAGGAACCTGAGGTGAACACACAGAAACGGCTCGTAGAATTTGTCGGTAATTTAACTGCTTACGTTAGCACATCCCATTTCCTCCCTCCCTCTGCATAAAAATAACAAACATCGCTTCAGATTTTGTGGTTATACACCGCAGCTCTGTTAAATTGTTCTTAGTACGGTTTTATAGAGACGCTCAATTGACAACTGCCGACAGCACACATGCATATTTTCGATAGGCCAAATATGTATAAATTCTGTTTGATAGAATACAAGCTCTAGGCAGTCTATAATTATTATTATTTTTTAAACATAAACAAGTTTCAATGCAGTGCAAATGTTTGATGCAATGATTTAGGCCATTAAACGTGACAATGCGTTAATTATTTTTACAGTAAATATTGCAGTGGCAAAGTCCTTGCGTATAAATATCAATTATTTGAGCTAAGATAATGAAACATAGACAGAGCATGAAGCAGAGCATAAACAAAAATGATAAAAATGATAATACTGTAATATCATGCCAAAGATAAATGCAGCACTGAACATACACGCACACACACACACACACGCACGCACACACATACACACACACACACATACACGCACACGCACACATACACACGCACACACACACACATACACACACACGCACACACACACACGCACATACACGCACACGCACACGCACACATACACACGCACACGCACACATACACACACACACACACACACGCACGCACGCACACACACACACACACACACACACACACACACACACACACACACACATACACACGCACAGGCACACATACACACACACACACACACACACACGCACACGCACGCACGCACACACACACATACACGCACACGCACACACACACACACACGCACACATACACACGCACACACACACACACACGTACACATATACACGCACACATACACACACACACACACACACACACACACACGAACAAGCAGAAACTTGTCATCCATGTTACAGAACGACTTTCCCGCCGAGATTGACCGCGTGCTCTAGGTGCTCTGTGTTTCTATGGTGGACTGGACACAGAGCTCTCCCTCCACTTTGCAGCTACATTACCCCTGAGTAGCTGAGAGTGTCTGGAACTAATGACGGTAAGACCTTGTGTAAACACACCCAGAGCTGTCTGAGACTGAGTGTGTGACGGACTCCTGGCCAAAATTATCTTCCTGTGGGTTACAGCAAATTTCCTCCCGTGGTTGACAGAGTATATCTCAACTGAATGACGAAGTGAGTCATAATTGCCATGGCGATGATAACGACTACCTTCCTAATCATAATAACTTTTTCCGCTCAGACAAAACACACCAATTAGTCAACAGATTAAATTCTGGAGTTCATACCTCAAAAGTATTTTTAAAAATTCAGTTTCTCTAATTAAGGAGGTGATAAGAATATTTTTCTGTAAAACAGAGGAGCCGAGCTTTGAAAGGTTATAAAATTAGATTTTCAACTAATTATTAAGCTGTTCAATTCAAGATATTTCTGCTGCAGTGTGGACAGCTAATTTAGAAATGTTCATTTTTTAATGTGACGATTACCCAGGACAAAACCACTCTTTGTTTGCAAACTCATCGGCAAAGTAAAACATTGTTTACTCTACTAACTGACCAGAATTGGCCAGAAGTTTTCTGAAAAGAAAAAAATCTGTTTCATATTCTACCCAGGGCAATGTTGTGAATAAATAAGACGGCTGTCCATTCCTATGACATTTAACTTGCTCTTATCGGAGACTGTTAAACAGAAGCTTGTTAATTTTTTTCTTCTCTCCTTCTCCTGCATATTTACATGACAATGCTTTGATTCCATCTGTACGGCTGCTTTTGTTAGGACGGCTCTCCCTTTGAGAACACCCCTCCGGAATGTTCCATTCCAACCACAGACAGCTGAATCTCTGCGCTGCACAGATAACGTATTTTCTCTCTAATTTTTTTTCCCTTTCATTTAAAAATCTGGAATCTCCGATCCCATCCCAATTTGGAATGTTCAAAATTCGCAAACTGTGTACAAGCGTGCTCACGTACGCCCCCTGCTGCCAGCTCTGGAGAGCTGAAGACGACTCGGGTGTCCTCCTCTAAAACACACGGTGCCAACCAGCTGCTTCTTTTCACACCACAGCTACAGCCCGCGCACCTGCGGGGGGGGGGGGGGGGGGGGGCAGAGCAGACCCAATCATACGCGTGCGCAGAGAGAGAGAGCAATCCGCAGGCCCTCGCCTGGCCAGCAGGGGGCGCTCGAGCAACGAGCACTGCCATCACCGCCCACTGAAACCCTCCCATTTATCCCTTGGGCGAGGCGATGCCCACTGTGTGCCAGCCCTGCGGGGGTGCTGGCCACGGTCGGCACTGGCACGGCCCGGATCCCACCCGAGTCTGTAGTGCTTACGCACGCGCTTTTACCCAGTGAGCTACCCAGCAGCCCTCGATTTATGATTTCTGACCTATTTCCATATATTTTATTCTTGCACGGACCAATCCTTCCTCAGAAGCATTATCCAGCTTTTTTATGCTTTTTTTTTTTTTTTTTTTTTTTACACAATTAGGCAGAGACTTGGCTCTAGACTCACGATGTGTAAATGCAAATCGTGTACGTTCACATGGCACTTGGCTCCAGATTCACAATGTTCCACTGTGCAATCCAAATTCAATTCAGGGCTCTCCAAGGACTGCAAGCATCAGCCAAACACAGCGCTCACCATAACACCACCAATGAATAGCTCACTCTACTCCCTATTTCTAAGGCAAGCTTGTCGTCTTAAAAAATCATATTAATAATGCATGTCTAGCTAGAACACACATCTTAATGTGTCACTCCAGGTCCATCGGCCTGATGCCAACAAATTTCAGAGATCTATTTCTAAGATAGATCTCTCTCTCTCTCTCTCCCCTCTCTCCATCCCTCCTTCCTTCTCCATCCCTCCCTCTCTCTATCACTCTCTTTCTCCATCCCTCCCACCCTCCATCTCCCTATCTCTCTCCATCCCTCTCTCCCTCCCTCTCTCTCTCTCCATCCCTCTCTCCCTCCCTCTCTTTCTCTCCATCCCTCCCTCCCTCTCTCTCACACTCTTTGGCCCTGCCCGTTCCACTGATCACATTGGATCACTTCCTTGACATGAATGAAATGATATTCTGTGCAGATGTCCAGTCGCTAGTCTAATTATGGACCCTCCGGTCACACAGTGCATCGTAGGTACCAGTCAGGTACGGCGCGGGCTCTGATTGGTAATGAAAAGCTCTCCAGGTAGAGTTACGTCCTGATCCATCATCTGGATTAATCACAGCCGAGAAACATCATGGCAAAATTCAACCACAGCTGAACTGCTGTCACATTGGTTAAGCCCCCAGCATTGGCTGAAAGCCAAGGCCTTTTCTTATTACTGCTGTTGTTATTAATATATAATACTATTGTTATTACTCTGCTATAGTGGTTGTTGTTGTCATCGTTACTACAGTAAGATATATTTAACCTGTAATTATCCTGACTAATTTCCATTCATGTTCATGTGTATTTCTGTACATATGCACGTACGCTTTGGCAATAAGTACAGCATGCACCACTGTGAGTAAAATATCATGCAGGAATACTAATGGCAAAATTACTCACAGGCAGGGATTTCAATGGGTGCCCATAACAGCTTCTCACATACCAATTATCTGAGTGGAAACTGCGTGTGTGTGTGTGTGTGTGTGTGTGTGTCTGAGAGGGAGAGAGAGAGAGAGAGAGAGAGAGAGAGAGAGAGAGAGAGAGAGAGAGAGAGAGAGAGAGATCTTGACCTTTGATACTCCTTTATTACAGCCACAACAAAATAAAAAAGAAATTCCTGACAACTCATGCACTAGGTTCTCTTAAACACTTCAAACTCTTTGACCATTTCTGCATATGCATATTCTACTCACAAGCAAGCTAAAATATAACATTTAAAAAGCAGTTCTGGGTCCACAGGACCAAACACCTGTACCTTGTTCCGATGGGTTATCCATATTGTCAACTTGGCTTGCCCAAACAAGAAATTTAAAAAATAGCATTTGTGCAAGAAAGAATCCAGGCCCATACACACAACTAATCAAAAACTAATCTTCACGTCTCTTCCTACACTTGCCACAGCACACCTTGTAATCAAAGGAACTACAGTTTCCACTGGAGAACTAAAGCAAAACTCCTAAAGGAAAACTCCTCACCATTTACCGGGGCCAAAATGAGCCAGCTGTCTGTCTGATGCTATTGCACCATTCACCAGCCTCCGCTGAAGACCTGGGGACCAATCACCAGTCTGCTCCATCGCCAGTGTGGGCTGCACAGAGCACAGTACCAGGGAATACCCACTCACCATCCCTGCCTGTGTTTACTCATGACTGCAGCATCCCTTCACTGGAGAGGCCAAGGGGACGACTCATAGTTCCAGTACGTGTGCATTTAATTTCATAAACGCTGTTGCCAAGCAGCGAACAGGGGGATGAAACAGGAGTTCACTGTCAACACATTTGTCTGAGGAACTCGGGTTTAGTCAACACTGTTTTCAGCCAGGCAATTTGCCTTTTCGTAAATTAATTCATAAAAATACGGCATATTAAAAACCCCTTAAACATAATCGATAAATCAACCAGCAGCTGACAAGCACATGTGGCCTTATTACACGTGACAGTAAATAACCAGAGAATTTTGAATACGTTTAATATTTTTACAGTAATTGACAGATCGCAGAGCTACGGCCGGCTAACGAATCACCCAGCGCACACCGCGACTCTAACCGCGCATCCGCCATCATCCCGAAATAAACAGGCAGAGGTGATGGCGAGGGCATTTATATATTTTTTAAAGACGTGGTCCCTGTGGTAGAGAGAATGCGCTTGTGGAGTTCAGTCGTGGTCCCTGTGGTAGAGAGAATGCGCTTGTGGAGTTCAGCCGAGGTCCCTGTGGTAGTGAGAATGCGCTTGTGGAGTTCAGCCGTGGTCCCTGTGGTAGTGAGAATGCGCTTGTGGAGTTCAGCCGTGGTCCCTGTGGTAGAGAGAATGCGCTTGTGGAGTTCAGCCGTGGTCCCTGTGGTAGTGAGAATGCGCTTGTGGAGTTCAGCCGTGGTCCCTGTGGTAGAGAGAATGCGCTTGTGGAGCTCAGACGTGGTCCCTGTGGTAGAGAGAATGCGCTTGTGGAGTTCAGCCGTGGTCCCTGTGGTAGAGAGAATGCGCTTGTGGAGTTCAGCCGTGGTCCCTGTGGTAGTGAGAATGCACTTGTGGAGTTCAGCCGTGGTCCCTGTGGTAGAGAGAATGCGCTTGTGGAGCTCAGCCGTGGTCCCTGTGGTAGAGAGAATGCACTTGTGGAGTTCAGCCGTGGTCCCTGTGGTAGAGAGAATGCGCTTGTGGAGTTCAGCCGTGGTCCCTGTGGTAGAGAGAATGCGCTTGTGGAGTTCAGCCGTGGTCCCTGTGGTAGAGAGAATGCGCTTGTGGAGCTCAGCCGGGTCACTCTGGGTCGCTCCAAACGCGGCTCCAGCGCGCGGGATCTTAATCTGAGGAGCGGCTTTCGGGCTTCCGCCTGAGTGCGCGGAGTTAATGCAATCACAGGGAGACGCGGCATAAATTAATACGTCTTATTAAGTGGCCGACCGCATTAGCTCCCGCGAACTAAAGAGATTTCTTCTCCAGGACGGAAGGGGAGATTTTGCGCTAGCAGAAGGGATTTCTCCCTTTTGTGTTGTATGTGCCTCTCTCTCTCTCTCTCTCTCTCTCTCGCTCTCTCTCTCTCTCTCTCTCGCTCTCTCTCTCTCTCTCTCGCTCTCTCTCTCTCTCTCGGGTGCTGTATGGTTGGGCTGCACAGTGTAATGGATTAATTTGTTAGAATATGCTCCTTCACTTCATCCAGCTGTGAAATTGATTCTTTGTTCTCTTTGTTCCGTTCGTTATTTCGCGGACGCCACTGCCAAATTCGCTCATTGTCAACCGGTTTGTCCTCCTCCTGGAAATGGACAATTTGCAAAACTACACTCTGATTTACTCTTTTTCACTCAAGATCACAGAATCAAATGAAAACGTACTTAAAGGAGGAAGAGTTAAACAGAAGGCAGCGAAAGAAAAGGCGATACGATGGAGGGAAGGAAACGCGGGAGATGAAAGCTGTGTGTGCAGCGAGCATCGAGGAGCACAGAGAAATGGCAGCATATTAAATCACCTAAATGCGCATTTCCCACTCAACTTGCAAGCGTCCGCAAAGCGCTCTGGCGGATCTGACGCCGTTAGAGTGCGACTCTGCCCCCTGCTGGCGGGCGCGCGGGTATTTATAGCATCAGAACCCAGACGAGCAGCGCGCGGTCCATCGGCCAGGCGGGACACACGCTCAGTGGCACGGAACGTCCCTCCGGCTCCGACCGCCATTTTGTGGTCCCGCCTGAAAGGTGGGATCTCCACGGCCAGAGTGTCCCCTGCTATCGCCTGGCCCCACGAGCCACTCCCCATCCCGGCACTTAGATACAGCACCTTAACATTTACCCATCAGGCAACAGGAGACCACCTACACAAACACACACTGGCACACACACTCACACACACACACACATCTACACACACACATGCACACACACACACACACATCTACACACACACATGCATGCACACACACTGACACACACATGCACACACAAACACACACCGACACACTCACACACACATGCCCACGCACACACACACACACATCTACACACACACATGCACACACACACACACATCTACACACACACATGCATGCACACACACTGACACACGCACACACACATATGTACACAAACACACACAAACACTGAATAGTCCAGAAAGACTACCCAATGACCTGCTGAGTAATGAGCTCAATCTGAAATGAAGCCATTTACATTTCTGTAATTCAATGGGTGTTGGAAAGCACTGCTATATATAGGCCAAGCAAGAGAACTGTGTTCACTCTTATTTCTTTGCCTTGCTATTTGTCAATAATATATAAACTGTAAACAGACACCACACACACACACACAAACACACAGACACTACACACACACACACACACGAGATATGCTAAGCAGTGGTATAATACTGAATATCAGACTCCCACAGACGTGAACCCAGAATCCTGCAGAAACAATGATATGCTAATGCTGCAATGTAGCGCACAGGAAAATCTGAATGCTGCTGACTTTTTTTCCCAGAGTGCATCTCTGCTTCCCACGCGCGCTCTGTTTCCTGCTCGCGGCTTGATGCTTGGACCTGATGGTCCAACCCCATACGCCCCCCCCACCCAAAACCCCCACCCCCCCAGTCAGAACCTCTGCCCACGCCGCCCACGTCAGGCGACCGGCGGGCCGGGGTCTGCGGGGGGTGCACACGCTGCCACCGCCGCTACGCTCCAGGGCGGTACACACGCTGCCACCAGCGGGAACAGCCACAGACACGGGGAGGGGCTTAGCCAGCGTGAGGCCTCTCTCCCTCTCCCTCTCTCTCCTTCTCTCACCTTGCTCTCTCTCTCCCTCTCTCTCCCTCTTCCTCTCTCTTCCCACTCTCCCTCTCCCTCTCTCTTCCCCTCTCTCCTTGCTCTCTCTCCCTCTCTCTCCCACAGTCTTTCCCTCTCTCTCTCTCTCTGCCTCTCCCACTCTCCCCCTATCTCTGTCTCACCCCTTCTCTTCTCTCTCTCTCTCTCTCCCCCCTTCTCTCTCTCCCTCTCTCCCCCACTCTGTCTCTCACTCCCTCACTCCACTCCCTATCTCTCTCTCTCTCTCCCTCTCTCACTCTCCCCCCTTCTCACTCCCTCTCTCTCTCTCTCTCCCACCCTCCCTCTCTCTCCCCAGCTTACAGCCAGCCACAGGATGTACAGTATCTCAGTGGCTGAATCTGATGGAAAAAGCTTAAAGTTCCAGGCAGGGAGTAAAAGAATAAATGCTAAATTTAAAAAAAGGCGAACCGACAGAGAGGGGCTGAGCCCGGGATCATGAGGGGATTTTGATATCAGGTGAAATCCTGGGCGATTATACGGCGCTTTGCAGGTATTGAGGGATGTAGATTACAGGGAGCCAGAACGCTGACACACTGCACTGATCGAGACAGATCTGCTGCCCGGATTAGCCCAGCCCGAAACCACGAGCACCTATTCAGACTGCGACCGTGATTCCACTTACAGAGACACACGGATTAAACAAAGAGAAGACCATGTCTCCCAGCTCTCTCTCTCTCTCCCTCTCTCTCTCTATATATATACATATGGGGGGAGTGTCTCTCCACAGATGCAGTCTTTTCTAAATCAGACAGGGAAGGGGACAGGGATGGATTGACTGATTACATGTGTGGCCTAAAGTTGCTGAGTCATGGTTAAGGACTCTGGCTTGAGCGCTTCCAGTTGATAGTTGCCATGAAGTAAAATGCTCATGAAAAAAAAAACAATGTTACGCAAAATGGATAAAATGTGCGGTTTTGAACAAAATGACCTTAAAAATATTTTTACATTACTCCTGAGTGGTGAAAAGCACTGTTCCATTCAACGGTCAACTGGCGATTCCCAGACACCGCTCGCTCTCTTCGCTGAGCTGTGTAGTGGTTCTCCCTGTGTGCAAAATCAAGGCATTGCTCACATGCAGCATGTCTGGGGAACATGGTACTGATTTTAAAAATTACTTTTTTACAAACTAGTTTGAACTACATTTTTTTTTTTTAGTAATTGTAGTTTCGCTAGCTACTGTACATTTGTCTTTAGGGTACCTTCGCTGTAGCTGAACTACTTTCAGGGTGAAGTAATTGTTTGTTTGCACAAGCGCGCTTTCAGAGAAGTTTCCGCGGCACTAGGTATTGCTAACATCATAACAAAGGTAATGAAGTGATGATAATTATTATGACAATGATGAAGACGAAAGTCTTGCGAAAGATGTTAATGAAGGCAGCAATGATGAAGGTGTTAGAGATCAAGAAGACAGCTGTGAATATCGTGGTTCTAACCATGTGTGTACGTGTGCGTGTGTAATACATATTCCATACACCGTACTCCATATTCCATATTCCTAACAGATAGAAAACTGAACTCAAATGACCCCAGCCATGTCCTCTACTTTAGATTAAATATGTGACATTTTCTACCACTAGGTCAGGGACTCATTTTTAAGAGCATGGTGTATATGCTGCATTTCCTTTTGGCGAGAGAATAGCTGAGGGAAAGGGGGATAGAGCAGGAGAGAGAGAAGAAAGATAGAGAGAGAGAGAGAGAGAGAGAGAGAGAGAGAGAGAGAGAGAGAGAGAGAGATTAAAATGAAATATGAGTTTTGTAATGTTTTTTGAAATTATGATTCTGCCTTGGCAACACAATTGGTTCTTTGTCGTGGCAATAAAGCAAGTTGGACTGCACTGAAATTGAATTGAGTGGGAGAGAGGGAGAGATAAAAAAGAAAGAGAGAAGAAGAGAGAGAAAGCGTGATCAGGGCCAGAGGGGAGGATGTTTTGGGAGAGGGCATTCGGGGTGTCTGGGAGTCTGTGTGAGGAGTGGAGTTGGAGTTGTGTGGTAAAAAAAAAAAACACCTGAGGCTTTCTATCTTTCTTTCATCTCTTTCCCTCCTTGACCCCCCCAATATAGCCCCTGTTCTCCTGATTAGTGTATGAGTGCTGTGTCTGATTACAGAACCCCCCCCCCCCCCTTTTATGACAGGGGTGTCCAAAATGGGCCGGTGTGGGTGCAGGTTTATGTTTCAGTCCAGCTCTGAGATGTCTGATTCGGCTCTGTTCAAGACCATGATTAGTTATTAATTAGTTGATTAATTAGCTGAATCAGGGGTCGTAGTGTTGGGCTAAAACAAAACCCTGCAACACCATCAGCCCTGTTTGGATCGGACATCCCTACTTTTACGATGAAACACTCTCTTCCCTTAACTTACTAACCGTTTACAGACTATGTATTATAACTGGTGTTTACGAGCGAGAGAGAGAGAGAGAAAGAGAGAGAGAAAGAGAGAGTGGTGCAAAGAGCAATGCCTGCTTCTCAAACCCTGACAAATCTAAGCCTTTGATTTTCACAAAAAAATAAAAATAGACGCAGAGATCTTCAGGAAGTGGCGTCACCTCAGAATGCACTCCCACAACAGCCCAAACGGCTTCGTTAAAAGCAGCTCAAAAAAAGACGTGACACCCATGCCTGCTGTCGAAAGCCCAGATCTCTAAATAAGCTGAAAGGAAATCGATTGTTGATCTTTTTAAAAAAAAAAAGTTTTAGTCCGCACACGCACACACACCCGCACACGCACACACACACACACGTGCGCACACACACACGCGCACACACGCACACACGAGCACACACACACCCGCACGCGCGCATGCACACACACACACGTGCGCACACGCGACGAGGAAAAACGGGCTGCTTGATCTTTAAATTACTCCGACAGGTTTTATCATAAATAGTTACATGTGTGTTTAAGCATGCATAGGGACTGCAGGATTTTATCATTTAAAAACCAGTGTGCACATCGAGCACTGTGTGTGTGTATCACGCAGTGTGTGTGTGTGTGTGTGTGTGTGTATCAGGCAGTGTGTGTGTGTGTGTGTGTGTGTATCACGCAGTGTGTGTGTGTGTGTGTGTGTGTATCAGGCAGTGTGTGTGTGTGTGTGTGTGTGTATCAGGCAGTGTGTGTGTGTGTGTGTGTGTGTGTGTATCACGCAGTGTGTGTGTGTGTGTGTGTGTGTGTGTGTGTGTATCAGGCAGTGTGTGTGTGTGTGTGTGTGTGTATCACGCAGTGTGTGTGTGTGTGTGTGTGTGTATCAGGCAGTGTGTGTGTGTGTGTGTGTGTGTATCAGGCAGTGTGTGTGTGTGTGTGTGTGTGTGTGTGTGTGTATCACGCAGTGTGTGTGTGTGTGTGTGTGTGTGTGTGTGTATCACGCAGTGTGTGTGTTTAACCTTGGAAAATTCAAGTCTTTTTTCCTGGATTTTTTTCCAGTCAGTTTCAATGACTGCAGATGTCATAACCTCAAGTAAATGTCCTTTCTTCTCTGACACATGAATGGAACACAACTGCAGTAGGACTCAGCCCAGGCTTTGGCTCAGCGCAAAGCATGATGGGAAAGGAAGGCGGTGGCGAACGGAGACAGAGCGTGTGCAACGCAGGAGACGGGCGAGCGATGCGCAGTGAAGAGGTCCAGTAAGGTCTCCGTGCCTCAGACTGGCCCCCCCCCCCCCCCCCCCCCGCCCCGCCGGTAATGAAGACGGGTGCCAGACGCGCCCTTATCAGGGTTCCACCAGGGGGACGGCCAGAGCCGCCGAAAACCACGCAGCCATAAATAACAGCCTGGAACCGGCTCCTCCGGCGCCGGGACGCCCCTCAGCGGGTCTGCCGGGACGCCCCAGCCCCCCGCTTTCTGAAGACGCTTTTATTTTTCCTCTCAGGAAGCCGCGGAATTAAAGTGACACGTTCGTTTCGGGGGCAGTGATCCCCGCGCGAGAGGCCTCGCTAAAAAACAGTCCCGCCCGAGCGCGGTGTCATCCTCCACTTCCCCGTTTTCCCCAAACCCGCCCGAGCGCCAGCCCCCCGAGCGCCAGCCCCCCGTCGCCTGAGCGCCAGCCCCCCGTCGCCCGAGCGCCAGCCCCCCGCCGCCCGAGCGCCAGCCCCCCCGTGGCCCGAGCGCCAGCCCCCCGAGCGCCAGCCCCCCGTCGCCCGAGCGCCAGCCCCCCCCGAGCCTTTCCAAAATCGTGACCTAAAAATGGGGTTTTTTAGAAAAAACATCCAAAACAGCGATGGATTCCAACGTCCCCTGGCTGCCCCATTCAACACGAGTCTTGCCTTTCAAAACTATGGGTGATAATAAAAAACCCAAAACAGCTGTGGATTCTCACACCTCCCCCCCCCCGCCCCCCCCCACCCCCTCCACCACCAGCACCACTGAGGACTGTCCTTAATAAACCCAACAAAGACAGGAAATGGCAGAAGCATTATTCTGCAGGCCGTCCCTAGAATGAGCGCTGAGCTGGGGGGTGTGTGTCTGTACGTGAGCTGCTTATCGCGCGGGGGAAACAGAGACACGCCCAGTGCGTCCAATCGCTCCGATCTGCCCAAACTACATCTGCACCAACAAAGGCTGCATCTGAAAGGCCTGGGATGACAATGGCCTCGGCGAAAAATCCAATTTCCTACCCCCCCCCCCCCCCCCCACTGCCACGGCTCTCTCTCCCGGCCCCTACACTCTCACTGCTGCCCCCCCCCCCCCCCCGCCCCCCCAGCCCAGGTTAACTTCGTTGGTGAGGGAGTAAATGCTGACTGGGCAGACCGCAGAGAAACCTGCCTCAATTAGCTTTTAAAGTGCACTTTATTTTGGTCTCCCAACTGCCAAATGAAATTACATAATATTAAAAAGTGCAATGGGGAATAAATGCGGCCTAAATTTGAAACAGTCGACGAGGATCGATGCTCTGAGGCGTGGGGTGGTGTGGGGTGGCGTGTGGGGTGGCGTGTGGTGGGGTGGGGTGGGGTGGGGTGGGGTGGGGTGGGGTGGCGTGTGGTGGGGTGGGGTGGCGTAGGGTGGGGAGGCGTGGGGTGGGGTGGCGTGTGGTGGGGTGGGGTGGCGTAGGGTGGGGTGGCGTGGGGAGGCGTGGGGTGGGGTGGGGTGGCGTAGGGTGGGGTGGCGTGGGGTGGCGTAGGGTGGGGTGGGGTGGGGTGGCGTAGGGTGGGGTGGCGTGTGGTGGGGTGGGGTGGCGTAGGGTGGGGTGGCGTGGGGAGGCGTGGGGTGGGGTGGGGAGGCGTGGGGTGGTGTGGGGTGGCGTAGGGTGGGGTGGCGTGGGGTGGGGTGGGGTGGGGTGGCGTAGGGTGGGGAGGCGTGGGGTGGGGTGGGGAGGCGTGGCGTAGGGTGGGGTGGCGTAGGGTGGGGAGGCGTGGGGTGGGGTGGCGTGGGGAGGCGTGGGGTGGGGTGGGGTGGCGTAGGGTGGGGAGGCGTGTGGTTTCTCTCCCGCTCTTTCTGTGGCTGTGTCTGCGGCCCGTCTCAGCTGAGTCACGGGACGAGGCTCACTAGTGGAAATCAAACGCTCCGTCTGGGGGGGCTCGATGGCGTGGGGGGGGGGGGGGGGGGTTTGTGGCTCGATGCCGTATGAGGGAGGAGGGGCTCGAAGGCGCACGACGACGCTATAAGAGATGGTAAGAGTGGAGAACGGTGAAAGAGCACAGGCGCAGTCTTACAGCACAGTCTTACCCCAACAGCGTCAGGATGGAGCTCACAGCGCTGCATGACAGCGCAGGCTGCTACTGAGAGTAGCGCTGCATGACAGCGCAGGCTGCTACTGAGAGTAGCGCTGCATGACAGCGCAGGCTGCTACTGAGAGTAGCGCTGCATGACAGCGCAGGCTGCTACTGAGAGTAGCGCTGCATGACAGCGCAGGCTGCTACTGAGAGTAGCGCTGCATGACAGTGCAGGCTGCTACTGAGAGTAGCGCTGCATGACAGCGCAGGCTGCTACTGAGAGTAGCACTGCATGACAGCGCAGGCTGCTACTGAGAGTAGCGCTGCAGGGTAAGCAGCTTCATTACAGGCCACATGTGTTCTCCACCACATGCGACATGCGTGCACAAGCGTGTGTTTATACGCATTAAATATCCAGACCACTGCAATGAACTCTTACTCACAGTTATGCGCACACACACGTGCACATGGTCAACACACACACGCAAGCATACACACACGCCCCTGTATTCGCAGAGTCACACACACACACACACACACACTCAGATACAGC
This sequence comes from Anguilla pacifica, assembly GCA_039654925.1. Classification (NCBI taxonomy): domain Eukaryota; kingdom Metazoa; phylum Chordata; class Actinopteri; order Anguilliformes; family Anguillidae; genus Anguilla; species Anguilla pacifica. The sequence continues at coordinate 43,625,849 of CM077299.1, forward strand.
ATGTATACGTGCGTACACACACAGTGCAGCCTGTCAGTGCTGGACAGTGACACAGCTTTTATAGTTTTGTCTCTGTGCTCCAGAACACAGCATTTTAAATAAAATACAGTGAATATGCAGTTAAAGCGCAAACAGTCAGCTTTAAATTTAGGGCACTTACATCCATATCCAGTATTACATGGAGGAATTTCAGCACTTTTTATACAGTCCCCCCATTTTAGGGGACCAAAAGTAATTGGACAAACTAACATAATCTTAAATAAAGTCATATTTAGTGCTTGGTTTGCAGTACACTTCTCTTTACATCACTCTGGCACAGGGTAATGCTCATTTCCTCTGCACATAAGAGTTTGTTCCAGAACACTAGTTTTTATAATGTACTTTAAGCAACCTGTACTTTCTAACCTGGCTGTTCTGTTCTTGTGATTTGCGGTTTATATCTTGCAGTGAACCCTCTGAGGTTATGCCGGTGAAGTCTTCTCTTTAATTTTGTCTGGTACACATCTATGACTGCATCCTGGAGAGCGTTCCCGATTTGTTTCACAGTTGATAAGGGGTTTTTCTTCACAATTGAAAGCATTTTCGGTCATCCAGTACAGTAGACTTTCATGGTCTACCAGGTTGTTTGCTATTGCAGTGCTCACTAGTGCATTCCTGCTTCTTCACAATGTACCGAACACTTGATTTTGACACACTAAAGGGTCTCTTATTGATTTATCCAGACTTTACCACCACATGAAGGCCTGCTTTACTGGCATTGGCACTTATTTGGTCCTCACGTTGAGAGACAACAGAAACAGACTCCACATGCAAATACGACACCCAGAACCAGATGCTTTTGTTAGCTTTCTTGTGAATGGACTAATGATGCAAGGACACACAGACCAGAAATAGTTGAGCAAACAATTCTCCAATTACTTTTGGTCCCCCAAAATGTCTAAAAAGGGTTGCAATTCCTATATGGTTCACCCAATATGGAGGTACATGCCTGTTAAATTAGAGCAGACAGTCTGCATTTTAACCATATTTTTAAAGATTCATATCAAATCCAACATAATGTAGTACAGCGCCAAAACAACAAAAATTGTGTCATCCAAATACGTGCGGACTGCACTGTACATATACTTGTTTCACTCCTTCAAAGGAAGCAACACAAAACACATGGCAAGAATGTTTACCAAATATCACATTGCATTTATACATCAAATAGAACACAATAAATCAAAGCGATTCCGCGACTGATTCTCCAGGCCCACTGCGTGCCGAAACGTGACGCGGCGTCTCCTTTACGGGCAGCTCCCACGTCGTCTGCAAGCCGCTGGAGTTTCGGCTGCGAGCGGAGAGTCTAACTCGCCGGATTACACACCTCACCACAGCCAGTGCGCAGACGCTCTCAGAACATAAACACTCTCTCTGTGAGAAAGGAGACAGAGCTCTCGGGCAGGAGCGTCTGCTGGGTGGGGGCGGGGGGGTTAACGTTACTTAAGACTTAAAAAAGACTTACGTACCCTTCTGAGACCCAGCGGATGGAAAAACGTTTTTTGTGTTTATTTTCTTTTTTTTACATAAATTTATGGGATGACAAAAACAATATAAATATATATATATATATATTTTTTTTTTAATATATATAAAAATATATATATTTTAATATAATTCATTTTATTTTTAATGACTGTTCCATGCTGAGGTGTAGGTTTCAACAGAGTAGAAAATATGATTCCAGATACTTGTGTCCACTACAGGGGGAAAAAATGAATTTCCAGGTCACAGGAGGATACAGAATATAAAGGATTATTTTATAAAATAATAAAAATATAGCCATAAAAAGTGCCATAAAATAACATAAAATGCTGTGATGTTTTTACTGAGTTACTGAATGCGAGCAGGCGGGCGAGCAGTTTAATTATTATAGTGTGTGTAGCAGAGTGGCATGTAGTTACATCACACAACAGGGACTGAAATCAGCAGCTATGAGTAATCACACATCGATATCCATAACACGACTTCTCATTCAGAAACCCGTAAATTAACAGGGAAAACCAAAAACCACACTGCTAAACAAAAACAAAAAAAACAATTAAGGAGGAATCAAAATCACGGATCAAAGCTCGAGTCAACCGATCGATCGCATTGATCGGTGACAATCTTTATCAGAGATGAAATCCCCTCCCATTGGCCTCCAGTCACAATGCACACTGCTCCTCATCCAATCAAAGAGCTCCTAACCCCCCCCCCCCCCCCCCCCGTGATCTCAGTCACCCACTCCACAGGAACGTCTACGCTTCCCTGACACTTAAACGTCTCGCCACGGTAACGAGCGGCCCATAATCACCCCCCCCCCCCACCCGCACAGGGTGGCGAAGGAGAAGGTTAAGTGGCTAATAACAGTGAGCACGTGCGGCGTTTGAGTGAGTGAATAAACCGGCCAGGTCAGGAATCTCCCTGCAGGGCTGCCTGGGCAGGGCTGCCTGGGCTTCCTGGGCGGATCGAACCCGGGGATAACTCCACCGGAAGCACGAGGCCCAAGAAGGGGGCAAACCAAGTGCAGGTGGTGAGTACCTGCACACACACACACACACACACACACACACAAGCTCACTCTCCACTGACACTTTGCTGAAAAGCGCTCTGGAACCTGGAATGGCAGGAAGTCGATATTCCACTCGTTAGGGGGCGACCCCCGTCTGTAACCGATTCATTGATTAATAGAAAATCTAATAATAAACACACACACACACACACACACACATATGCGCACATGCACACACATACAGGCACACACACACTCACTCACACACACACACACACATACATATGCGCACATACACACACATGCACACACATGCAGACGCACACACATACACACGCACACAAACACACACGCACACTCACACACGCACGCACGCGCACACACACACACGCACGCACGCACACACACACACACACACACACACACACATACACAGACACACTGGGTGATGATTTGCACATCATGTCTATTCCCATCCTAGGCCAGTGTCGGTGCAGTGATTGTAGCAGTCTTTGACAAAGGGCCCATCACACATCTCTGAGGACAGGGCATTCAGGTGGAGCTAAAGGGAAGTGAATTGTTCCATTTTACCTGTGAAAGCAGCCCCAGAGGAGGAGTGTGTGTGTGTGTGTGTGTGTGTGTGTTAGTGAAGACCCACTGCATCCACGTAACAGACAGTCATTCCACCTTCTTCTCACTCAGGGCTGGTGAAGCACCTTTCAGCCTGTATGTGTGTGTGTGTGTGTGTGTGTGTGTGTGCCTGCGTGAGTGTGTGTGTGTGTGTGTGTGTAGGTGTGTGTGTGTGTGTGTGTGTGTGAAGACCCACTGCACCCAGGTAACAGCATGCGTGTATGTGTATTTGAGTGTGTGTGGGACTGCACTTACAAACCTACAGTGCACTATACACTGTCTTACAGACTTACACTACAGTACAAAATACAGATCTTTTAACCACAAAATACAGATCTTTTAACTGCGGATTCGAAATCTTCAGAGAATTTTAGCACTATTATTATTACACACTCAATCATCATTGTATCAATTTCCCAATACATATCCCCCGATATTCAGCCCAGACAAACAGCCGATTCATCTCACTGAAACGAGTCTTATGGGGCCAGCGTGCGGCGTCCTGCAGATCTGCGATGGGTCACCCACACGAGGGCATAAATATGATGCTTTCTCTCACACACTTCCCCATCTCTCATCTCTAACACTTTTCTCTGGCGCTCGATTGCCCGGTGAAGTGTTCTTCCAAGGCCTCCGATGGCCGCTGCATCAGTTAACAAAAAATAAATAAAATAAAAGGCTTGACAGTTAAGTGCCTCCAGACCTTCAACATTTTGGAGAAAAATATTTTTTTATATGAAAAGGCATTGCAAGGCTGGACACAGGGGCCCTGACTCCCCCATAAAGGGCCTGGGCTCATGGGGCGCCTGGGGGCCCCTGAGGGTGTAGAGAGCCCGGCCCCCAGAGCATCCAGAGCTTGGGGGGGGGGGGGGGGGGGGGTGCCATGGCGCACAGGCACTGACCCGAGAGGAGAAGGGCTGCACACAGAACCCTGGCAGCAGGGACGCCCCCAGAGGGGCTCTGTAAGGACACTCCCAAAAATAGCCCCCAAAACACAGAGGGAGCATTTAAACGAGGGAGTAACGCCCCCCCCCCCACATCGTCTCCGTGCATCTGGGTCGCGACCTTGGACCGCGGTTGGCAGCGACCCCGCTGCCACTCAGGCAGTTTGCGTTAGTGCTAGCAAACAGCGCTAGCAGGTAGCACTACAAGGTACCGCTAGCAGGTAGTGCTAGCAGGTAGCGATAGCAGGATCTGTTAGCAGGTAGTGCTAGCAGGATCTGTTAGCAGGTAGTGCTAGCAGGATCCGTTAGCAGGTAGTGCTAGCAGGTAGCGATAGCAGGTATTGCTAGCAGGTAGTGCTAGCAGGTAGCGAAAGCAGGTACGGCGAGGTGAAAATACAGAATGCGCAGCTCGGCTGGCCTGGTTTCTGAACTTCTGAAATTGAAACATCAACAGGGATTCCCCCCTGGGATATGGGCACAGAAACAGCCCTTCCTCTCTCCCTCTCTCCTTCTCTCCCTCTCTCCTGCTCCACTTTACTGGCCAAAACCTGGAATCCACCAGAGCAGTGCTGCACAATCAGCTGGATCTGTACTTCTGCTGAGTATGGAGAGAGAGAGAGGGGGAGAGAGAGGGGTAGGGAAAGAGAAAGAGGAGGGCAGAATGGAGGGAGAGAGACAGAGAGAGGGGGGTGAAAGAGAGAGAGATAGAGAGAGGGGAGAGGGGGGGGCAGAAGGGAGGGGGCAAGATAGAGAAGGAGAGAAACAGAGAGTAAGGAATGGAGGGAAGAAGAGAGAGATGGATGGATGGATGGATGGATGGAAGAGTGTGGAAGAGAGAGGAGGAGGGAAACAGAGAGCACTGAAGCAAGTGAGCAGTCAAAGCTCACGCTACTTGGTAGTGAATTAATTCGCAGAGTCGCCTCGTAGACTCATCAGAAGAAGGAGCAGCTCTGAAGTGGGATCCACGGGTTTCATCCAGGTGCCATAAAAATGGCAGAAAAGGCTGGTGTAGCAGCTCCAGCATCAGGCCAGCGCTGCTGCCACACCGCAGGGTGATGCAGGACAAAGCATTTCCTTTAAAGAAGAGAAGGCTGGAAGCTTTCTGTAAACCGAACATTAGAGGAGACAGGATGCCGCACGCACACAGAAAACAGCGTGATGATGATTGCTGTAATTGGGAGAATTATGTGATGTGTTCGTCTTCGACTGTAGCATTGTCACGCTGCTACACACTGGGAGATCTGTGTGAAGTCTTTTGTGCGGGGTGAGAAGAAACGACAATATAGATCTTCCTGCTGAGACACATGCTTCCCTTCTCTGGAGCGTGAGAGAGAGAACGGATGGAGAGATGACGTTGGCATCCGTCTGTGGCATGGACAGAAACGTGCTTGCACACTGCATCCCTTTTCCTATCGTTAGCAAGAACGCTAAAACAGAACAGACTGCGAGAAGGACGGAGTGTAGCACAGTGGGTAAGGAGCTGGGCTTGTAACCGAAAGGTCGCAGGTTCGATTCCCGGGTAAGGACACTGCCGTTGTACCCTTGAGCAAGGTACTTAACCTGCATTGCTTCAGTATATATCCAGCTGTCTAAATGGATACAATGTAAAAAAAAAAAATAAAAAAAAAAATGCTATGTAAAAAAGTTGTGTAAGTCGCTCTGGATAAGAGCGTCTGCTAAATGCCTGTAATGTAATGTAATGAGAACAGGCTGTGGAACCCTTTTCATTACCAAGAACTCTAAAACAGTACAGACCACAAAACTTTTCATTGGCGAGAATACTAAACCAGTACAGACCACAAAACTTTTCATTGGAAAGAACACTTAAACAGAACAGACTGCAGAACTCTTTCATTACCAAGAACTGTAATGCTAAAACAGAACTGACCACAGAAACTTTTATTTGGCAAGAATGCTAAAATAGAACAGACAGTAGAACCCTTTCATTGGCAAGAACACTAACAGTGAAGAGACTGTGGAACACATTCAATAGCAGAAAGAGATCTCCATATTATTGAGAATAATACTGATATAGGGGAAAGACTGTAACCCTCCTGCTGATTAGCATGTTAATGCGTAGAACATTCTAGAGCCCCATCACTCATAAGAGCAGTCACGCAGAAAGCTGGAGCTCAGCGGTGGGAGGGGACGGACAGCCTCTCTGTTAAAAACAGGGCCGTCTGGCCCCACCCACCCACGCCCTGTCGCACCTGGGCCGCCCTCATTTGTGTATTTCCGCCTCCTGTTGGTTTGGGGGGGGCGGGGGGGGGGCAGGTCCTAGGAGACAGGGCTTGCGTTTTGAGGATCCGCCACCTCTCTGTCATCCATCACCGCGACAGATCGGGCGCACAAACACATGAATTACAGCACGCAGTCCTCTAAGACGCGCGCTGGGGTGGGGGCGGGGGGGCTGGGGTGGGGGTCGCTTAGAGGAGAGCTGCAGACCCACCCCGCTAGCACCCCCCCCCCCCATCGCTCCCATTGCGCATGCGGGAACACAAACCCTTTGCGCTTCTCTGGGCCTGGTTCACACACAAACACACACACACACAAACACACACACATGCACACACACACACACAGGCACACACGCGCACACACACACAAACAAACACACACGCACACACACACACACACAACGCGCTGCGCACCTGCTGCACCGTTCCAAGGTCACGCCTCCGATGGCGGTGGCGGTGGCGGTGGCTCCGCCCACCGGCAGGACCTGTGCTGTGATATTCTCGGCGCGGGGAGCGGCGCTCGCACCCCTGACAGGACGCAGCTGTGCGTCAAACCTGCCCTCGGCAGGACGGATCCCTGCAGGACGGGCGAACGCTCAGGCGCTTTATATAGAAGACAGAATGTAGAACGAGGAGGATGCAGGAATGGGGGTGGGGTGGGGGGGGGGGGTGAGGAGCGGGGGAGGGGAGGGCTCCTATTTTAGTTCCACAGAGGCGTTTTTACCTTTCTGGTTCAACTGTGCGTGTAAGCGTTTAGCAAATCCGTCTTATAATTAATCACGTATGCTAATCAATCATAATTACCAACTCCACATGTAGTCTGGCTAAATTCAGCCCTGAGTGGTACTGCTCCAACACATAAATATCTCACTCTCTCGTCTTTACCCCCCCCCCCCCCCCGCACGCGCACACACGCACACACACACACACACACACACACACACACATTACACACAGGCACTCTATCGTCTCTTTACCCACCCCCTCCACCCCTCCAACCCCACCACATGACACACTACTGCGCCATTTGAGATGGAGAGCGGGCACCTAGGGTGGAAACCAGGGAAGATGCATTTGGTCTGTCAGACGCACCAAGACTCCCCTTCTGCTTCTTCATTAAGTTACTTGGGGGGTGGGGGGGGGGGGTTGTCTGACACGTGTTCTTCCTAACTAATGCCAGGGATTTTTACTGCTGCTAAAGCAAGACCATCTCTTTAATAGACCATGGTTTCTTTGTTTTGCATTTACAACGACCTTTTGTTTCGACTTATGGGAGAAATCGACTTCGATTTCGACTCGATTTCGAGTCCTCAAAATCCAATGGCCACCCCGTTTGTGTAGAGCCATTAAAGCCCTTATCAGGACCCTGAAGACGGGGCTCTGCTGGGTCTCCTCTGGGGCAAGCTGCAGCAGCCATTTTGCGCAAGATCCCATATGTAAGAGAAACAGAGATGGTGTAGCTTCTATTCCACCAGGTATGCAGGGAAATGAGTCAGATGGAGAGGCATGCTGGGTAGGGACAGGCTTCGGTGCAGACTTTATAGAAACTGGTGAGTTGGGACCTCGTTTTTACGTCTACTCTGAAAGTCGGTACATCTCATGCAGCCATGATTCCTATGGCAAACAGTCAAAATAATCCCTTGCGATGACTGCGACTTCAATTCACATGCTTCAGAGACACTCAAACCCTGAGCTAATGCCAGCCTTGCACAGAATGATGGAGAAGAGAAGCTTGAACACTCACCAGAAGATGGCCAGTGTTTACCGTTACACAACAGAATGACATCCATGTGGGACATGGCTTAGCCCACTAATCTCCGGATGAATCAAAGATCACGTAATCTAAAGTCAAAAGAAGATGTCTTATTTTTTTTACTAGAATGCGCATTTCACTTTCAGGCCTTCAAGCCAACTGGCTGCCACTAATCCTGTTTAAAAAAAAACTGCCACTTTCTAATCTGGCAGTGATTGTTCAGTTGCCATGTCAACAAGGGCAACAACTTAAGTTGCCGCGATTACAATTTCGCCTCACAGTTTCATGGCTGCAGCCCGTTTAAGTTGCTGAGGGGCCCTTGCAACTGCGCGCCCGCATTTTTTTGTGCATGCAAGAAACATTCCGCAGTGTCAAAAAACATTAAAGCGTGCCGCATACGAGCCTGTGTTCGCCCGAATCGCTGATCTCCAGTGCGACGAGAAATTAGTGCCAGCATTAACAAAAAAGAGAGGGGGAAAGAGAGAGAGAGAGAACTATCTGGAGGTTTTTGTTTTTGTTTTCTTCCTTTTCTTGGGCAGCGGTCTTTAGCTGTCCGCCGCATTGAAAGGAACCCACCATTGTGCGCCGGAGAAGCGCTCTCTGATTGGCAGAGCTTTCGGGCCGCGGCACGGACCGGCCTGCGTGTGCAGAACCGCGGAGACGCCACACAGACCGCGCGCTAGACCAACTACCGAGCTGCGAACATTCAGAGGAATCAGAGACAGAACGGGGGTAAGACAGAGAGAGTGAGAGAGACATGGAGAGAGAGAGAGAGGGAGACAGAGAGTTAGAGAGAGAGAGACAGAGAGAGAGAGGGAGTGAGAGACAGAGTGGGGGAGAGAGAGAGACAGAGAGTTAGAGAGAGAGAGAGGGAGAGAGAGAGTTAGAGAGAGAGAGAGAGAGAGAGAGAGAGAGTTAGAGAGAGAGAGAGAGAGTTAGAGAGAGAGAGCAGGAGACAGAGAGTTAGAGAGAGAGAGAGAGACAGAGAGAGACAGAAGCGCATTCTTATTTAAATAGCAGGATACAGGGCACGTGTGCCAAAGGGCTGATTATGAGAGCACCGTGTTCCTGAGGCGCACACCAGGGGCATTCTGGGAATATCCCGAGACCCTGGGGGGGGGGCGGGGGGCGGGGGGCAGGGTGAGGGTATACCACTGCTAACCTGCCAAAAGAGTTACGAAAGAAAGAGGAGGGGAGGGAGGAAGAGAGAGGGAGGAAGAGAAAGTGTGGGGAGGGAGGGAGGGAGAGAGAGCAAAGGGGGGAGTGTGGGGTTCACAAACACAACACAAACTTGCAAAATGGGACAAAAAATTTAAACCCTGCATAAGGAGTTCTGTAAAGGTATCCTCCGGGTTCAGGGGAAAACCACAGATAATGCACGCAGGGCAGAATTAGGCCAGAATCCACCACTAATTAATATTCAGAAAAGAGCTATCAAATTTTGAAAATTTTTTTAAATGAGTGACCCCCACTGCAGGTGACCCCCAGGTGAATATAAACGCGAGGTCCCTTAATCAGCTGGTCCCAGGACTCACTGAAGTAAGTAACACAACTAATAACACAGTCTCAGGACAGTGACATCCTCCTAGCTCAAGAATTCAACCAAACACAATTATAATTAAACAAAAAGAAAAATATTTGATCTATTGGAAAGAAATTACAAAAACCCAAAACAAACTTGATTGCTTATTGGCCCTAAACTATATGCTGTGGCTGGTTTCCTGACCATGGTGACAGGCAGCAAGCAGAGAAAAACCGTGACAACGTACAGATTCAGTGAGCACAGCCTGGCCATAGAGACCGGCCGTCACAGGCAGGCCTGGCTGCCCAAAGAGGACAGCCTGCTCACACTGCAGTCAGGGAGTAGAGTCCCTCACAACATGTAAACATTACCACAGCATAAGGGAGAATGTCCACCCCAAATTCATTAAAACATCCCCAGAATTTAAAACTAAATGACCGCCAACAGCTCCCCTACTGATCAGGGAACACAGAAAATGCAACAGACTAGCCTGTGCACTGGCCTCCCGGTCACATCCCCTGTCTGTTCTGCCTCCACGATGGTGGAATGACCTTCCCGTGGAGGTCAGAGCAGCTGAGACCCTGCTCACCTTCAAACGGCGAATGAAGACTCACCTCTTCAGGTTGCACCTCTCCCCATCCCTCCCTACCTCCCTGTAGCCTCTTCCTGGCTATGGAAGCCTAGGTATGTAGCAAGTTAAGCTGTTTATTTTAGTTTATTTTAGTTATTGCACTCATGCCTACTTGTTTAATTATTGCCTGTATTATCTACATAGACTGCTTTGTTGCTGCTTTTGTTTGTGTTAATCAGTTTAACCTTCAGGGTCCAAGTTGAACTATGCGGTCGTTCCCTGCACTTGGAACTGTACTTCCCTCTAGGGTTTTCGTCATACTTGTTCCTGGTTATGGTTATACACTTTGTTGTACGTCGCTCTGGATAAGAGCGTCTGCCAAATGCCTGTAATGTAATGTAATGTAATGTAATGTAATGTAAACTACGTAACAGCTTGCCATAAACAGAGGGACAGCCAGCGAGCACATCAGGGAAGGCCTGCGTTTGTCGAGATTCATGCTGATGCGTTCCATTGTATATGTTCATTTCTGTGCCTTGGCGATGTAAGAAATGCCCTGTCGTGCCAATAAAGCGTTCTGACTGTGAGCGTGCCACGTTCCAGCCCGCGTTTATTAGCAGGCAAAGATCTGATTGGCGTGATGCCAGGAGCAGACGTCTCCTGTCAGCTCAGTCCAATCCGCCGCAAAACTGAGCGGAATACAAAGAGATAAAATTTACAACAAAAAAACACAAAGAAGAAACAGAACAGCAGCAGCCTGGCGAAGGGGCGGGGCTCGGGAGGCGTCGCGTCGCGCTGAGCCGAATCTGAACACGCGTCCCAGCGGCGGACGGCGCCAGCTTTCACGCGCTGAATGCAGCTCTCAGCTGCTCACAATATCCCGCACGTCCTCGCCAGGGAAGAACGCCTTTCCACATCCTCTTCATTTCCATCCATTAGAGAGACATTTGCATTAAAATCACGCCACGCTTTTACCAGCCGAAAACCCACATCGAAAAAAAAACTACGCTTGAGGAAAGCGGCACAAATACACACGGCTAAAATGACCTGAGGTGAAACGCACATAAATGCACCATACGTGTCTGACACACTATTTAAACAATCTGACATTTTCTATATTGAGCAAAAAATAAATAAAAAAATCAATCATTGCTCTTTGAACTCGATTGCTCCAAACCACCCACAGCCTTCCCCTAGAGTGTGGTCTGTGTGCACCAGCTGCCTGCTTGTGCAGAGAAAGATTATGAGACTGAGTGACAGAGAGAGAGAGAGGGAGAGAGAGAGAGAGAGAGGGGAAGAGAGAAGCACAGAGGGAAGAAGAGAAAGACACAGTGAGGGAAGGAGAGAGGGGGGGAGAGATAGAGAGAAAGAGAGAAAGAGAGAGAGAGAGAGAGAAAAAGAGAGGGGAGGGGAGGGACCCTGCTGTTATTTTGGCCCTCGTTCATATTTCACAGTTCCCTCCGAGCCCCAGAGGCCCGGGGGACGCACACAGGTGGCAGCGGTCCGAGCCCGTCCCTCCCGCCCGGAAACGAAGGCGTAAATTTAGGGGTAAAGTGCTCTGCAGCGGCGCGGGGCACGGAGGGGGGCGGGGGAGCAGGGGAGCAGGGCGGGGGAGGAGAGCTCAACGGGTCCCATGTGAGCGCCACTGTGAACAGAACCTGTACGTGAGCAGCATCGCCAGGCGCCCGCTGGGTGACTTCCAGGTCAGAGAATCTGGGGCTTTTTCTCTCTCTTTCTTTCTCTCGCTCTCGCTCCTTCCCTCCTTCTACCCCTCGCTCTCTTTTTCTCCAACACACATTCTCTCTCTTTTTTTTTTTGGCAAAATGCAAATCTTGTCAGTGAGGTAGAAATCATGTGAGCCTTTTCACGCCAAGCCTGCATACAGACCACCTTTAGGAAGCGAAGTGGAGCCCACAGCCCCTGTGAGCATCGAACCCGCAGCCCCCCTGTGAGCATCAAACCCACAGCCCCCCCTGTGAGCATCAAACCCACAGCCCCCCCTGTGAGCATCAAACCCACAGCCCCCCCTGTGAGCATCAAACCCACAGCCCCCCGTGAGCATCAAACCCACAGCCCCCCAGTGAGCATCGAACCCACAGCCCCCCTGTGAGCATCGAACCCACAGCCCCCCCAGTGAGCATCAAATTCACAGCACCCCCTGTGAGCATCGAACCCACAGCCCCCCCTGTGAGCATCGAACCCACTGCCGCCCCTGTGAGCATCGAACCCACAGCCCCCCCTGTGAGCATCGAACCCGCAGCCCCCCCTGTGAGCATCGAACCCACAGCCCCCCCTGTGAGCATCGAACCCACAACCCCCCCGTGAGCATCGAGCGCTCTGCCGGTGATTAATATTTAAAAGCTCATTTGCATTCTCGACACTCGTAGGCCCTGTTTTCCTCGCACGCGAAATAATTCATTCCACTCCAGCGCCTCCTTTAAAGATTGATAGCCGTCATTTTAAACCGGGTATAATGACAGCCTCCCCGCTAACGCTAAAGCACGGACTGCATCCCAGAGTCTGTCTGTCACCGCATAACAAAACTCATTTTGTTTAGGGAAAATGACTCTTTGGCTGTGTATCGTAAGGGGACGCAATGTCTCATGGGGGCTCATGTGCGGTGACAGGGAAACGGATCAGGGATGGATATCCTACAAATCAGCAGACGCAGGCTGGCCACTACAGCACCAGGGAAAGCCTAAACGCACAAACGTCGTTCATTGGAGGATTATGGTCAGACACTTTTATAAAGCCCGTTTCCTGTACTGATGCACTCTGGGTAACGGGTCTGGAGAACGGGTTGGGAGGAAAACTTGCGTAAATAATTTAAACTCGGCACCTCCGTGTTTCAGACTGAGGCGGGTAATAAAAAGGACTGAAGACAGACTCTGACACACCGGCTGACGAACCTGAAATAAATCAGCCATTTTAAATTACCCAGCTCCTCAGTTCTGGTTTGGCAACAGGAAATGATTACGTCATAGTTGGCCTTTACCCCATCTTATTAAGAAAAGTGCTGAAAGTGGAAATTCCTGTGATGTATGCACATTCTTTGGCTTAAATGTGTTGATCGGTTGTGTTAAAAAGCGCTTGTTGAATGCCAGCGTGGTTACCCCACGCCGGTCTCACGGACGAGGACGAAACGACGCCACGTGATGACCTCCATGCCGGACTGCGCTTGCGGGTAACAGTCGGCAGATCTGCTCCAGCCATCTGCACATCTGAGAGCTCTCCCTCGCTTCTGAACCCCCCCCCTCCCGATACCCCCCCACCCCGCGATGCCCTGCAGTTGACACTGCCCTTTTACTAATGAATTTTCCCCTTTCATTTCATCAAGAGGATAAAAACAGATTTTTCTTAAAAGCAAAATAAATTAATTAATAAGTAAACAAATAAATAAATAAGACACTGTGCTGAAATGTGTATTTTTTTTTCTTTTAACAAAGGGATCACTTAGAATGAATGAGCTTTAAAAGCCCCTTTCATTTCTCTTTAGTTTTATGCAAATTAGGATGGTCCATCCCGTAGGGAAGGGGGGACGGGAGTAGGGGGGGTGGGGGTGGGGCGGGGGGGTGCGTCATTGAGCCAGAAGCCCCCAGGTGTCCCACCTGTTCAATTACAGCCCGAGAGAACAGCTGCTTCATCCCATTAAGCCCCCCCCCCAACCAAAAAAAGCCACCCCCTCTCTCTTCTGCCTGCTGTCCCCACTAAGGAAACCACACCATAAATGAAGACCTACCGAAAAGCTTTGAAAGACTGCTCTGTTTTTTTTCAGAAAGAGAGGTAGAGATGGAGACAGTGAGAGAGAGAGATGGAGAGAGAGAGAGAGAGTATGTCAATACTGTTATTTGTATATATTATTACATTTATCGTTATTATTTTAATATTACTGTTACTTTACATATTATATGTATGCTTTGGCAATAATTACATTTGTATTTCATGCCAATAAAGCAACTTAAATTGAAATTGAAATTGAAAATTGAGAGAGAGAGAGAGAGAGAGGGAGAAAGAGAGAGATACATTTGGAGAGCATGTCTTCAGGGACATATTTTTGTATGTGAAAAGCAAAATAAACAAATAGGTTCTGTATCTGCTTTTCAGGAAGACAAAAATACGAATCAAAGAGAGGCGAGCATTTGGAAAAGCTCTGTTGCCTCTTGAACAATTTCCACCTTGCTCCTTTTCCCCTGAAAGCAAGCAACTGGAAAACCTCGTGCAGCTCATGAATAAGGCAGACGGAGCCGTTTGGGTCATTAATATGATTCTGCATTGACTAAGCCTTGCTTAAATTAGCCGCCCACACAAAGGCTGTTTTTGCACCTGAGTTATCGAAAAACAGCTCATATTTGATCATCAACCACCTGCGCTTGAATGCTGACCTATGATTGGATATTCCATCGCTGACAGGCCTCATCCATTATCCACCTATCACGGAATGCGCCTTGTCATTTCTGTTCTGTTTCTAACCGTATGCATATTTAAGAAGAAGCTTTCGCACGCATGGCAGTGTTCTGCTGCTCGAAAAAAGGTTTGTTCTATTCCTCCGCTCGAGACAACATGAACTTAAGAGCCAGGTCCATTCCGCACCTGAAACTCAATTCAAGTTCAGGTCAAAGATTTCAGATGTGATGACAGCATTTCAGACTGTTAGAGGGAGGAGTTACAGCAATGTGACCCGCCCATCTCAGACTGTTACAGACAGGAGTTCCAGCATTCCTAAGAGCTGCTGATCCCTCTCCTAAAAGACCTGTCCATTCCTCTCCTAAAGCCCTGTCCATTCCTCTCCCAACAGCCCTGTCCATTCCTCTCCTAAAAGCCCTGTCCATTCCTCTCCTAACAGCCCTGTCCATTCCTCTCCCAACAGCCCTGTCCATTCCTCTCCTAAAGCCCTGTCCATTCCTCTCCTAAAGCCCTGTCCATTCCTCTCCTAACAGGCCTGTCCATTCCTCTCCTAACAGCCCTGTCCATTCTGCTAACAGCCCTGTCCATTCTGCTAACAGCCCTGTCCATTCCTCTCCTAAAGCCCTGTCCATTCCTCTCCTAAAGCCCTGTCCATTCCTCTCCTAACAGCCCTGTCCATTCCTCTCCTAAAGCCCTGTCCATTCCTCTCCTAAAGCCCTGTCCATTCCTCTCCTAAAGCCCTGTCCATTCTGCTAACAGCCCTGTCCATTCCTCTCCTAAAGCCCTGTCCATTCCTCTCCTAACAGCCCTGTCCATTCTGGTCCTAACAGGCCTGTCCATTCCTCTCCTAACAGCCCTGTCCATTCCTCTCCTAAAGCCCTGTCCATTCCTCTCCTAAAGCCCTGTCCATTCTGCTAACAGCCCTGTCCATTCCTCTCCTAAAGCCCTGTCCATTCCTCTCCTAATAGCCCTGTCCATTCTGGTCCTAACAGTTTGCTCCTCATATAGTTAAGAACCATGCCCATTCCACTCCTAAAAACTGTGTCTGTATCATTCCTAAGAGCTGCTCAATTCCGCTCCACACAGCCCCCTTCATTCCGCTCCTGACAGCTGGTTCTGTTCCGCACCCCTGTGGGCTTGGCCCTGATAAAGACTACCTGCAGTGAGGATATGGTGCTGCAGCTTGACTCCCCTAATCCTCTCACAACACACCAGTGATTCAGCGCAGTGAATCACCACATTCATAAAAATAGACCATCTTCTACATTACTGGAATTACTGAAAGACAAAGCACTTTGTGATCACATTGAATCAAAGCCTCAGTCTCCATCATTTCTGTGTTGTCTCTACATCTATATAGCAATCTTAAATGTCAAGCTCTATTAGTTCAACTAACCTTATCTTCCCACACACAACTTAAAATAAGCAACTGCCGTTAACTGCCGCTATTGGCTCCAGTTCTGCAATGACTGTGCTGCAAAGCTTCTGCGCTGAATTTGTTTCAATGAAAAACTGACAACCATTTTAGGAAATGCACACGTTGGTACTCCTGATGTAACATACACCAAATACAGCATGAGTAATCTTTTGTTAAACATTATACTGAATTTTTGAACCACTGAGAAGATACGAAGGAGAATGAGGTTGGGAAGCCTGTCTGGCCGACACATTAAAAGAACACTCGGCGACCATGAAATAAACTCTTAAACCAAGGAAGTAAACCGTCTCTTTGTTCCTCTCATGCAGCTCCCCAGCACTGTTATCTGGCGTGCTGACCCTGGAGAGGCAGGCAGTTTCAGGCTGGGCCTCAGGTGCACCTGACTGGTTAAAGGAGAGCGCCCCCCCCCCACCCCCCATAGCTGGGTTCCTCCTCTTGCCTCTATTTGAGTGTTTTTATTCCCACTGTAGTTGTTTTTTTTTTCTTTTCTCTTTTTTAGCTCGACTGCGTGCCTTGTAGGTGTTCAGGCCTGCTTTTTGCCCAATTTTCCGTTTCCTCTGCAAAAAGCACCATACAAATAACCCTGAATAGAACTGAATGGAGTCATACGAACAAGAGTCCTATTCAGACGCTCATAACTGTTCCCACTTCACAGCTGCAGCAGGCAGGTGGAACAAACACACGTTTCGCCAGTCAAGCCGTCACCACTGCCTGTCAATCATCATCCACGACTGACGGGACAATGAGCACCTGCCAGCCGAATCATTTTTGTTTCCTGTGGTTTTTTTCTTTTCTTCATCTTGTTTTTTTTTTTTTTTTTGGTTACCACCACAACCTTACAGTTTAATCACATGGGGGTTTATGAATCCACATTATCTACTGAGTTATGAGACATTTACAGCATCCAAGCTAGGTAAGGAACTTAAAGTATGTGCAAAAAACAAAAAAAACCCCAGAAAACAAATAGTTTACAGGAGCAACATGAGTCCCAAAGCTGCAGCCCGCGGTACGAGGCAGTAAACAGGCCATTATGCATTAATATCACACAGCGTATGGAGATCGATAATTCATCTGTTCCTCCCGTCCTGGCTTCAGATGGAACAGCACTGCAGCCCCCGGGCAAACGGCAAGAATTAATGCCTGCTCTCAAATTCACCAGGTCAGAGAACTGGGGAGACTGCAAGGGCAGAGGGAGAGGGGGAGGGGGAGAGAGAGAGAGAGAGAGAGAGAGAGAGGGAGAGAGAGAGAGAGAGAGAGAGGGAGAGAGAGAGAGAGAGAGAAAAGGAGGGAGAGAGAGAGAGAAAGGGAGGGAGAGAGAGAGAAAGGGAGGGAGAGAGAGATAGAGACGAAAGAGAGACAGAGCGAGAGGTATGTACAGTACAACATCACAGGATTCGATAGGGAATGAAGGAGGTATGAAGAGGAGGATAGAGAGAGGGATGAATGGAGAGGTGAATGGAGGGATGAAGGGAGGGGTGCTGCAGCCCAGCTGCTCTGCCTGAGTTGGGCGATTGATTACCGGCTGATCTGGTTGCCACGGCGCTGGGCAGCGGGGGGAGATTCTGCTGTTTACTCTGCGCTTTAGGGACTTTAGGCGGATTTCAAAGGAGCTCGCCGCTAGCCCCCCCCCCGATGCTCAAATCTTCCATTAGTCCCCCCCCCCACCCCAACCCCCTGGATTGGCCGCTCCACACAAAATAATCTGAGAGGTTGTTATGACACTATAGACGGAGACAGATAAGTTTATCATAATCACATAACACCATTTCACTGAAGAAGGCAGAGAGCCAAAAAAAACCCATTCAGCCTAATCTTGAGTGAGAAATGCACTGAGAGCTCATCTTGTGTGGATGTGGCCTGAGAAAGAGTGTGAGATTTTATTCTCTGTGGCGAGGCTGGAGGGCGATGCGGAGCCTGACATTGTGAGGAATCACATAATACATCAACGGGACTCCATTTTATGGAGTCAGAATGGGTAGAGGACAGGCCCTCAAAATACCTACGGCAAGAGAGAAAGGGGAAGAAGACACAAGTGTGTGTGCGTGTGTGTGTGTGTGCATGCATTTGTGCACACGTGTCTGTGCATATGTAATGTGCATGTGCATGCATGTGTGTGTGTGTGTGTATATGTTTGCATGCATGTCTACGCATATTAGATGTGTGTGTGTGTGTGTGTGTGTGTGTGTCTGTGTGAGCGTGTGAGAGAGTGTGCGTGGGCATGTGTGTGTGTGTGCATTTGTGTGCATGTTTGCATTGGTGGTGTGTGTGTACGTGTGTGTGTGTATGTGTGTGTGCGTGCATGCGTGTACATGTGTGTGTGTATCTCCTTATCCTGCAGCTGAGAGACACTCTCTTCCTGCCTGACGTAGTCATTATTTTAGCTTGAAAGCTTCTACAGACCCTCTTTGCGAGGGGAAATTGTATTAATGAACCGAGATAAGAACAATCAACTCCAGCAGCCTTTTCTGCATTTTCAAATAACCTATTAAACGCAGATTCTTCCAAGCCCTGCAATTAACATTTCCCACCTCTCTCTCTCTCTCACTCTCTCGCTCTCTCGCTCTCTCTCTCTGTCTTTTTGTCCTTCCTCCCTGTGACAGGCCCAGTATTAAATCTCACCTTCTTTAAATGCGGGATTGGAGTCAGAGGGAATGCTCACTACCCCCCCCCCCCCTTTACCCAGTGGTTTAACTCCACTTCTAATGTTGGGAATTATGAAGCATGCATCTCTACCTCCCCACCCCCTCGCCCCCCCCGCCCCCCCTCATACATACGCTCGCCCCCTCACCCCCTCCGCCCCCCCCATACACACGCTCGCCCCCCCGCCCCCCCTCATACACACGCTCGCCCCCCCGCCCCCCTTCATACACACGCTCGGCCCCCCGCCCCCCCCCTCCCATACACACGCTCGCCCCCCCGCCCCCCCTCATACACACGCTCCGCCGCTCTGACACGCTCCACCTGCGGGTCGATTCCTCGACAGCGCCACGGCGAACGCACGCTGTCAATCACACGGCCAAATGGGAGGGGCCTGTAGGCTCGCAGGCCATCTCAAATCAGGTCAATGTGCTGAGGCAAGCTGTGTGTGTGTGTGTGTGTGTGTGCGTGTGCGTGTGCGTGTGCATGTGTGTGTGTGTGCGTGTGTGTTTCACCCTGAATCACAAAAGAACTGTAAGTCAATCCCCAAGCCTTTTACCATTGATCCTTTGGCACCACAGAAGTTAAAGCCTGTCCCATTGTGTTCCATAGCCTTAGTACCATAGAGGTTAAAGCCTGCCAACATTGCATTACCTAGCCTTAGCACCATAGAGGTTAAAGCCTACCTCTATTGCGTTCACTAGTCCTAGCACCATAGAGGTTAAAGCCTGCCGCACTGTGTTCCCTAGCCATAGTACCATAGAGGTTAAACCATACCCCCATTGTATGCCCTAGCGTTAGTACCATAAAGGTTAAACCATATGCCCATTGTGTTCCCTAGCCTTAGCACCATAGAGTTCAAAGCTTACCTCCGCCAAGTTCCCTAGCATTAGCAACATCGTAGCAAAAGCTGCCCTCATTATGTTTCCTGATCTGAGGACTCAGGCATTGGATCAATCTGTGAAGCAATAAAAGGTGTCAGTGACAATGTCTACTCCTGTAGAGCGCCATGCAGCGAGCTTTTTACCGCTCCTGAGCAGGATACAGCACAGGACACAGCACAGGATACTGAGCACAGGACACAGCGCACGATACGGCACAGGACACAGCGCACGATACGGCACAGGACACAGCGCACGATACAGCACAGGACACAGCGCACGATACAGCACAGGACACAGTGCACGATACAGCACTAGATACAGCACACGATATAGCACAGGACACAGCGCACGATACAGCACTAGATATAGCACAGGATACAGCACAGGATACAGCACAGGACACAGCGCACAATACGGCACCAGACACAGCGCAGGATACTGAGCACAGGACACAGCACAGGATACTGAGCACAGGACACAGCGCACAATATGGCACAGGACTCCGCGATGCTGACTGGAGTAAGGAGCGCCAGAGTCAGATTTATCATCCCATTCATTCTGGGGAGGGGGGGACTGTGACAGCAGCCATGGTCAGAGTCACGGCCCGATCTTCATCATCGATGATGAGTATCGACCCACCTGAGCGGGGCAAATCACTTAGCCGAGCGGGGGGGCTGAGAACAGAATGGAGACCTGTGACCTGTGCTGTGGGTTATGGGACCTGTAGTGCAGAAATGCTGACACCATTGGCCAGGTTCGGACCAGGATCTGAGTGACTTACAAAGGCTACAATTTTTACAGACAATCTTTTAAACGTTCATTCAAACATTAATTCAAGCATTCATTCAAACATTAATTGAAGCATTCATTCAAGTAATTCATTCAGGTATATTGCCATACTCAAGGGTACAATTAATTGAACCCATAACCTTTGGGTTACCAGCCCAGGTCCAGAACCATTATACTACAGTACTGCCGTGGGCTTTGGGCTTTGGCCAAAGTCCACCTTAATGGATGTTCTCAACAACCAACAGATGATTAATGCTTTTAGCGTTCAAATCCAGATTACCAGTGTAATTATGCTGATGCGTAAAGACAAACAGTCATTTAGAGAAGACATTGAGACATCACAATGGCATCAACTGGGGAAATAAGATTAGAAGATTAATGAGAATGAATAATGACATAAATAATTTATTCATATACAGAGTCACATTAGTGAACCTGAATAAATCTGGATGGTACACTGTCCCCAACAGTGCTTAAGACTTTGTATTGAACTCAAAAGCAATAACAGGATCTTAAAAGCAACACTTGCCTGCTTTTTTATCTTTAATTATTTAAAACGACTGATTTTCATGCAGAGCACATGTTCATATCGGAAATTAAACCTTAATGCACCAACTATATTAAAATGAGTCTGAGTGCATTCAGCCAGGCATACACCGTGTAGTCTTATCACTGCAAACAGCTGAGGCTGAATCTTGGGTTTGGTAAGAACTGCTCAAGGAACGAAGACAGCTTGGGAAGTGGCGCCGCTGCTGGAAATACTGTCTGTGTGCCTGTAGGGGACAGCCTTCCCTCTGGCTCAGGGCTGCCCAACCCTATTCCTGGTGATCTACTGTCCTGTAGGTTTTCACTGCAACCCTAACACAGCACACCTCATTCAACAGCTAGAGCACTGCTGCCCAACCCTATTCCTGGTGATCTACTGTCCTGTAGGTTTTCACTGCAACCCTAACACAGCACACCTCATTCAACAGCTAGAGCACTGCTGCCCAACCCTATTCCTGGTGATCTACTGTCCTGTAGGTTTTCACTCCAACCCTAACACAGCACACCTCATTCCACAGCTAGAGCAGGGCTGCCCAACCCTATTCCTGGTGATCTACTGTCCTGTAGGTTTTCACTCCAACCCTAACAAAGCACACCTCATTCCACAGCTAGAGCAGGGCTGCCCAACCCTTTTCCTGGAGATCTACCGTCCTGTAGGTTTTCACTCCAACCCTAAGAATGCACATCTCATTCAACAATTACAGATAATACTGATCTGCTAATTAGTAGAGTCGGGTGTGCCAAATTAGGGTTAAAATGAAAACCTACAGGACAGAAGATCTCCAGGAACAGGCTTGGTTACCACTGCTCTGGATCAAATAAACAAAGATCTACATCCCAGCACTGTGGCACAGAACAGGGCTTCTCAACTCCAGGTCCTGCAGGCCACAGGGTCTGCTGGGATTTGCTCCAGCCACATGAAACACCACCTTATTTCACTGAGGAGCTCACTTCCTGAACCAAGGAGGTAAAATAATGAGTGAAATCAGGTGGTGTAGTGCATGGTTGGAGTAGATCACTGGAGACACTGTGGCCCTCAGGACGTGGAGTTGAGTATCCCTGCTATAGAGGGTCTTTCAGATGAGATGTCACACTGTGGCCTTGATTCACTGTGGTCCTTCAAGGCCCAATGGTGCTATTAAAAAAAGCAGGGGTGATAACTCAGGTTTTATGGGCAAATTCCCACAAAACTGGGTCAGTGGCGACACACGTGATACACGGCTGGACACCCCCACGCGTCCCCTACCCACTCCCCCAGAAAACCACCTGCACCCCCCCCCACGTGTCCCCTACCCACTCCCCCAGAAAACCACCTGCACCCCCCCCACGCGTCCCCTACCCACTCCCCCAGAAAACCACCTGCACCCCCCCACGCGTCCCCTACCCACTCCCCCAGAAAACCACCTGCACCCCCCCACGCGTCCCCTACCCACTCCCCCAGAAAACCACCTGCACCCCCCCCCCACGCGTCCCCTACCCACTCCCCCAGAAAACCACCTGCACCCCCCCCCACGCGTCCCCTACCCACTCCCCCAGAAAACCACCTGCACCCCCCCCACGCGTCCCCTACCCACTCCCCCAGAAAACCACCTGCACCCCCCCCCACGCGTCCCCTACCCACTCCCCCAGAAAACCACCTGCACCCCCCGACGCGTTCCTTACCACCCACCATCGCAAATTAAGCTCACAGCTGACCTTCTCGCTCAAATAAAAATAGATAAATAAAAAATCAAAATCCAATATATAGTACATAGTCTCAGTAGAACTAAAATTTGAAAGTGACATTTCTATTCTGTAGCACCCCAAGCTGAGGGACAGCTCCAAATATGCAAGAAGCTGTAATCAAAAACTAATGCTACACGTAATCATACGATTAAAAACAAACACATTTAGTTCATCTGTATTTAAAATGCTGAGTTCTCAGCCACTGTGCAGCCTCCGCTGTTCGATGAAACAATCGATGAAATTAAATTATATACACACTATATATATCTTTAACAGTACGAGCAAGTGGTGTGCTCACTTTAAACTACACCACACACCTTGACAGGTGTTCTCATCCGTGTCCGACAGCAGAAATAAATGTCAGAGGATATTTATTTATGATGACGGACACAGATGAAAATGTGCGTGGGGCCTCAGAGTGTCGCTGAAGGTTAGGAATGAGCGGCACTTTGTGAGAGGCTCCTGGCTCCGCACCAGCCCCGCGGCTGAGGGGGGGGGGGGGGGGGGGGGGTTGAGGGGGGGTGTCAGCGGTGGCGTGCCAAAAACGGCGCCGTGGCGACGGGTCATGGCGGGCGGGGCCTAAACCGCAGAGCCGGGCGCGACACCAAAGGCGACCTCTCTGACATTGGTGTGGGGGGGTGGGGGGGTGGGGTGGCCGCCCCCCCACCACCCGCCGCTCCCGCCATGTGTGAGCGTGAACGCGGCTCAGCGCTCGCAGAGAGCGTCCCCCCCCCCCCACTGGGACGAGGCTGGGTCTGGCGCCTTTACCGCCAGGACGGGCTAGCGGCTCACTGTCCCGCTGCAGCAGGCTAACACAGCCCCGTATGGGGAGGACTGCCCCTGCTCAGGGACCATAACAACCTCCACCACCATCACCCCCTGCTCAGGAACCATAACAACCTCCACCACCATCACCCCCTGCTCAGGGACCATAACAACCTCCACCACCATCACCCCCTGCTCAGGGACCATAACAACCTCCACCACCATCACCCCCTGCTCAGGGACCATAACAACCTCCACCACCATCACCCCCTGCTTAGGGACCCTAACAACCTCCACCACCATCACCCCCCTGCTCAGGAACCATAACAACCTCCACCACCATCAACCCCTGCTCAGGGACCATAACAACCTCCACCACCATCAACCCCTGCTCAGGAACCATAACAACCTCCACCACCATCACCCCCTGCTCAGGGACCAGAACAAGGACGGAGTGTGGCACAGTGGGTAAGGAACTGGGCTTGTAACCGAAAGGTCGCAGGTTCGATTCCCGGGTAGGGCACTGCCGTTGTACCCTTGAGCAAGGTACTTAACCGAAATTGCTTCAGTATATATCCAGCTGTATAAAATGGATACAATGTAAAAATGCTATGTAAAAGTTGTGTAAGTCGCTCTGGATAAGAGCGTCTGCTAAATGCCTGTAATGTAATAATGTAATGTAACAACCTCCACCACCATCAACCCCTGCTCAGGGACCATAACAACCTCCACCACCATCGCCCCCTGCTCAGGAACCATAACAACCTCCACCACCATCACCCCCTGCTCAGGGACCATAACAACCTCCACCACCATCAACCCCCTGCTCAGGGACCTTAACAACCTCCACCACCAGCACCCAGCGGCCACATCCCCACCTCCCACACACACACAAGCACACAAACACATGTACACATACATGCACACACATACACATACACATTATCACAATATTGATAAAACAGGCAGTATGCTGGGTAGTAAGATAACATTATTGTCCCTGTAATAACAGGGCAGGGAGACAACAAAACATTCATTAACACTCAACACTGAACTGCCTTCTCGCTCACACACACATACAGTACACACACACGCATATACACACACACGCACAGACACACACACACACATACACACTCACACACACGCATAGACACGCACAGACACACACACACACACATACACACACACACACACATACACACACTCACACACATGCACAAACATACACACACACACACACGCATACACACGCACAGACACACACACACGCACACACACACGCATACACACACACACACACACAAACACATACACATGCACAGACACACACACACACACGCACACACACGTACACACGTACACACACACACACACACGCACAGACACACACACACACACACACACACACATACACATGCACACATGTACACACACCCACACACACGCACACACACGTACACACGTACACACACTAACGCACACACACACACACACACACACACTCACACACACACACACACACACACACACGGAGCTCTGTGCCCCACCTGTCAGTTTACACACTCAATAAACTGGAGGGTAAATCAAGGTTGAGCAGTAGTCCACACCGCAGACATGAAGGGAAAAACACACAAATAAAAAAACAGCAAACCACCCATGATCTCACGGGCAATAAAGCGCAATTTTAGCAGAGCTCATATTGCAGGTACCCAGGAAAGTGTCAAGAGTGTCCACACAAACACAGCAAAACAGTTCTACAGTGTGTGTGTGTGTCTGTGCTTTTCATTTGGCCAGATTCAGAGGACTTGGAGCATATTTACAAACCAGCATAAGTGCCACTGCACAAAATCCCCAGCTGCAAAAAAAAAAAAAAAAACAGGCTGCAAACAAATGAATGAACCTGTAATGTAATTCCGCACTAGAGAATCGGCAAGGGATTACTTGCCAGGATCCAGGTATCACATGACCATAAATCCACCGCACTACTTGCTACTGCCTTCGCCACAGAATTACCAGCCAAATACACATTAATATACATGACATTTTCCTTCGCTTAAGACCACAAGTTGCACAGCTTAGTTTTTTCACAGTTTCTTTGATAAATCACCGCGCACAGAAACAATGAAGAAAATCAGGTTACGTACCAAATAAAGCACCACAGCGAGGCCTCGACCAAAGATCTGAACACATGACCTTCTGGTTAACGATCTTAAGAGGAGGACTTCAGCCAATCAGACGGCAGTGCCACCCAAGTCAAAGAGATGGGAATATTAGCAGGGCAGACACAGGAGCAGAGATAGCGCACATCTTTCCGCTGCTTTAATTTTCCGTTTTCACGCCAAATCCCCCAAAATCCCCCGGGGAAAATGTGTAACTCAGACACGATAACGCTCCCAGAAACTGAAGGGCGGTTCTTATATTGACGGAAGTCTCTGGAAGTCATAAAAAAATGAATGCTAATAGTGCCCTAAGTCAGTCTTTACAGAGATTAATCCAATTTCTTTTTTTTTTTTAAGGACCGTTTCTTTGTAGTACACTGGGGTGGCTCAGAGTCAGCGCTGAGTGAAAGTGGGTGGAAATAAGCGAATTACAAGAGAGGATTGGGAAGGAGGCGCTCTGCGCAGCCAAAAAGCTCTTCCTGCAATGTCACCCTTGGGGTCTAACAAGTTCATTAATTTTCAGACAAAACCACTCGAGTGAGATTCTGAGGAGAGAACACAGACGCCAGGGGGAGGAGGGCTGGCGGGGGTGCGGCACAGGAACGCGAACGACACCGGGGGCGCCAGCCGGGAGCACGCCCCGCGCGCGGGACGCTCATTAAAATGGCACTCGGGCCCCCGCCCGTTTCCCCAGACACGCCTGCACGCC
This sequence comes from Anguilla pacifica, assembly GCA_039654925.1. Lineage (NCBI taxonomy): Eukaryota > Metazoa > Chordata > Actinopteri > Anguilliformes > Anguillidae > Anguilla > Anguilla pacifica. The sequence goes on from CM077299.1 coordinate 43,652,098, forward strand.
GCCAGAGAGGCAGGGCATGCACAGGGACGCCGCCATCGCCCCTCTCCGATACGAAATCAACAAGCAAGCAGAGACCAACGCTCTGGAGCAAGCGCCCCACATGCTGAGCCAAGATCCTCTGACATTAAAAACATGAGCTGTTTTAAGTCTTCGTTAAAAGAAGATGAGAAGAAGGAGACGACATGCAGGTTAGCAAAAATAAGCAGCCGCTTTGCATTACTGCTTCAAGAAGAACAAGAAGAAGAACAAGACGACGTGTGTGTGTCTGTGGGGGGGGGGGGGGGCAGGGATGGAGGTTTAGGGGAGGGGTGGTGTGTGTGTCTGTGTGTATGGGGGAGGAGGCATGGAGGTTTAGGAGAGGGGTGGTGTGTGTGTCTGTGGGGGGGAAGGGGAGGAGGCACGGAGGTTTAGGGGTGTTTTGAGGTAACAGTTTCTATGCTGATGGATATCATGCTGCATCATCCGGCAACAAACAAGCTTCATTGTCTTGGCAAGACCCAGAGTGTGGATTTATCACTCGCGCGGCTTTGATGGAGGGGATAAATAAATATGAGCAGCCTAACCCCTCCCTCTGAGGCAATATCAGTCCATCACCCCCCCCCCCCCCCCCAACCCTCCAGCTCTCTTCTTCACGGAGTGCAAAGTGACTCTCAATCCTACTCCAAGGATAATAAGACTGCACTGCTCACAAGATGCACGCTTGCACACTGCACTCTAACATATTTTATTACTATTATTACTATTGGCTACAGGGAAATCAATAGTGGACTCAAGTACTGGAGCACAATTAGATCTAAAGCGCAAACTGCACTGCAGGTAAACACACGGCGCTGTCTGCCTAATGGTGTAGTTTTTTATTTATTTAAGGTTTACGCTGGAAACCTGCAGCATTAGTCATGGGGGCAGAAGCAGCACTGACCGTGACTGCCACCAGGGCTCTATGATTACAGACACCGACGGTGGGCGGCAGTTAGCCTGTTCAAGCAGGCAGCACAGACACCACGTTACAGAGCGACTGTTTCCTTTTGTGCTGTAATCATTATTCCTGCTTACTGTGAGGACAGCTTCCTTTACTACCTCCGTAAGGACTGTGTGAAGTGCGTCTATTCAATCCATGCGGCACTACAGATCCACGACAGCTCTGCAAAGCCACCAAGCTTTCAACAAAGGAGCCTGCTCATTCTATATAGAGCACAATGCACAGACCAGGATGAAAAGGGATGCCTTGTATGTCACTTATGCTAAAAGCATTGGATAAATGATCTGATTGCAAACTACAGGTTGGGGAAAAAAAGACATTAAATAAAATGAGAAATTAGAAGAAAAAAAATCTGACAGAGAGAACATTGAAAGCAATGTGGCATAAACAATCTCACAGGGCACAGTAGACTCTGAGCTGAAGAGCTGCCCAGCTGATGTAACATGTGCTCACAATGTTACTGAAATGTTTTGTCAATGTCACAACACTGCAACAACATCGTAGCAACATTGTGAGAATGGTTTGTGTTAGCCACGTGTCCAGATGTGCAGTTTCATACAAGACACATTGCTTGCATTTGTATAAAATAAAATAAAATAAAATTGCTGATCCTCCAATCACCCAGACTCAAACAAACAAGGAAGTATCAGCCCAACAGCCAATCAAAACTCTTTCTATTAACACACACAGTTGCTCACAACAGTCTTTTAAAACAGTCTTCTGAGTGCATCGGTAACAAATCTGCATCACCATCCACTCGTACCTGCACCACCCTAATTTCAGATTTCATCCGTGAAGTGTGTCAGATATTGCTGACATGTTTATATACCGTACGTCTCATTAACACCGAGCCGACACAGACACTAAACATTATTAACGGTGCACAAGAAAAAAGATGACAGAACGGTGTATAAAGATTAATTACAGGCCTTGTTTTAAAACTCGGAGTGTGACGCTGTAAACTAACAAAAGCAAACTATTAGAGATGAGACAGCATGTTGTAGGCATATTGGCAATCTTAGTGACAAACTGACAAGCAGGAATATTCTCTTTGAACAAAGACAAGAGACGCGTTTTCACAACTCTACTAAAGGACATTTAAATAATGCAAACCAAAACATTTTCTTCCCTGGTATTAAGCAGCATCTCCTTATTTGAACGCCCGCTATCAATGAAACATCGGGATAAATGTGCTCCATTAAACCAGGCGCTTTTCCATTTACTTTCAAGGTTGAGCAAGTCTGACTCCTTCACTTCAGCCAGCAGACAGAGCAAAATGTGGTGAGCTGGTTGAATTACATGTGGGGGAGGGGGGGTGTGCTGGGGAGCAGACTCCAGTTGCCCATTTTTGGGGTGCAGACTGACTGAACTGACCTCCACCAGGGTACCCCCACTGCAGGGCCTACCCCCGGGTTTGTGGAGCACACAGAGAGAAGAGACGTTCTGTGAGCTGGAATGTGAGCCACAGTCAGAGGGAACGCTGTCTTTCCCAGACCGGAAGAATGGAAAAAGAGACACGCTGACTCGTCTAAAGGTTTTCATTTCTTCTGTCGAAAGTTCCCCATTCACCATTTGCTCCTATTCACAGGGAAATCAACAACTGCATCTGCTCCAATTCATTCTCTCTCTCTCTCGCAATTCAATCTCTCTCTCTCTGACTCTCTCTCTCAGGCACACACACACACACACACACACACGCACACACACTTCTTCTTTGTCTCCTGCTACTATTTTAACAGGCATTCAAAATCCTCTTGTGTTCTTTTGATTGAGGTTAAAGGAGCCTCTCCAGGTCTGCTGGCACATCTTCCTGAGCCCACCCAGCTCGCTTCCTCCCCCTCCCCCCAGCTGGGATCAAACTCTGCCGTAAAAACACTTTCCACTGAAGCTCCTCCGGCATAAAAAATAAAATGAAATAAAATAAAAACTCAAATTGGACTTGCGTTCAAACAGAAGAGAGGCTGCATTAGTTTATCTCTGTAATTGGTCTCAGTGAAAGGCCTGGGTGGGGAGAGAGAGAGGCAGCTGTGGGTCTGCCGATGGGCATCTCTGTACGTGCCAGTGTTTATCAGTGCTCCTCACTGTCCCTCAGGGAGGACTCCTTCTCTGGGTGGCTGTGCTTCCCACTGCAGATACTGGGAGGACTCCTCTGGGTGGCTGTGCTTCCCACTGCAGATACTGGGGGGACTCCTCTGGGTGGCTGTGCTTCCCACTGCAGATACTGGGGGGACTCCCCTGGGTGGCTGTCCTTCCCACTGCAGATACTGGGGGGACTCCCCTGGGTGGCTGTGCTTCCCACTGCAGATACTGGGAGGACTCCCCTGGGTGGCTGTGCTTCCCACTGCAGATACTGGGGGGACTCCCCTGGGTGGATGTGCTTCCCACTGCAGATACTGGGAGGACTCCCCTGGGTGGCTGTGCTTCCCACTGCAGATACTGGGGGGACTCCCCTGGGTGGCTGTGCTTCCCACTGCAGATACTGGGGGGACTCCTCTGGGTGGCTGTGCTTCCCACTGCAGAAACTGGGGGACTCCCCTGGGTGGCTGTGCTTCCCACTGCAGATACTGGGGGGACTCCTCTGGGTGGCTGTGCTTCCCACTGCAGATACTGGGGGGACTCCTCTGGGTGGCTGTGCTTCCCACTGCAGATACTGGGGGGACTCCTCTGGGTGGCTGTGCTTCCCACTGCATATACTGGGAGGACTCCCCTGGGTGGCTGTGCTTCCCACTGCAGATACTGGGAGGACTCCCCTGGGTGGCTGTGCTTCCCACTGCAGATACTGGGGGGACTCCCCTGGGTGGCTGTGCTTCCCACTGCAGATACTGGGGGGACTCCTCTGGGTGGCTGTGCTTCCCACTGCAGATATTGGGGGGACTCCCCTGGGTGGCTGTGCTTCCCACTGCAGATACTGGGAGGACTCCCCTGGGTGGCTGTGCTTCCCACTGCAGATACTGAGGAGGCCCTCGGTTCCATCGCAATCTTCACATCCACACAGTGTCCAAACTACAAGCTCAGTTCGGATCTAACGGATGTTTCTTGCTGGACCAACCGTGCATGTGTACGCACACACACCCTCACCCACCCACACACACACACACACACACACACACATCCAACATACATGCACACAAACACACACACACACACACCTCAACATTCTGACCTGGTATCTTATTTTTCAGAGCAGACGCTTGCCTTGGTTACTATTTTAAGAAATGATCCAAGCTTTGTGAAGGAATTAAGCACCTTGACAAAGGGATTTACCCTCCAACCTTCTGGTTAACAGTCCACGTCCCTACCCACAACACCACACTGCCACCTAACTGGCCACCTGGGCCACCACAGGTATAATGAGCAATTTTAAACGGATTTCCTATATTAGCTGTGATTTCTGAGAGAACAAAATGCATTGTCGCGGATCATTTGTTAATTATTACGTGTTCTCAGATCTGATGAATATTCCAAACGCCAGAGAACGCGCTGCCGTATAATATAGTCTTCCGTCAATACTATGGCCACCACAGGCAGCGTTTCAGCACCGCGCGCGAGGACAGCTCCCCTCGCGCCACGGATCCATCGAGATCAGAAATAATAGAGGAGCTATACTCCCACCTCTGAATCATCTCAAATGACATCACTCCATTTTACATAAACCTCCTGGTTAGCACGCCAGCGGAACGGGGAACGGAATACGACGAGACACACATGCTCTGCACAACCGTTATGGCTGCTGGCAGCGCCAATGCCTCCAAAAGCAGGGTTCAGATTTTGTTTTGTAACGGCGAGTGAGGCTTCTGTATTAAGCGCCGTCAGCTCGTCGCCGAGCTCACCGTAAATACCACGGTGTGGACTGGACGTGGTATTTCGCATTTAATCGTTTTATTCAATTACCGTCACTGTTCAATTCGACTGGGCGATAACACAGGGACGCGCTGTGAATTTTGCGGTTGATCGTCCCTCTTTGGCTACCGTTCCGCTGCTAGTCACCAGACATTCAACCAGTCACACAGCAGAAGTGAAAGCACAGACTGTATCGCAGCTACAACAGAACTCTATCGCACCTGACTAGCCCTCTGCGGAATTCGCCTAAAATTAGAAGCAACAGTTAAATGCGGACTCTCTCGATTACCTACGGACCCAGACTGCCCATGAACGACTACGTACAGGCTACGGAAGATGACGGAAACGGGAATTTAGCCGTTAGATCGTGTTATTGACAGCGGAGATGATGAAAACAGGGGCAGATGCCCGCGTCCATTAACGTGCGTTCGACGCCTGAAGCACCCTTTTCATACCCTACAGACACTCACACACACTCACAAACACACAGACTTCCCAGTCCCATATTACAGTTACTAAGCAAAATAAATTAATTATTCAATACATAATGTGCATATAGTCAACCATTTAACATACAGACATATACAGACCCATATATGCGCAAGGACAACGGCACCGTGCAGCATTTTAGTGATTTTGGTTGCTAAGACTGGAACATAAATGCAGGGCAACGCACACTGCCATACGGCGATTTGAAATGCAATTCGTAAACCACCGCTCACCGTTTTAATAAAGGTGGCGGTGGAACTCGATATGTGAAAATGGTTGATGAATCGATAAAGGCACTCACTTATTATCCTCTAAGATGTTTGGTCGCTGCAAGAAATCAGAGGGGAAAAAATCGCCGTCTCAGCTTGAGCAAACCTCCCCGCGACAACTGCAACGAAAATCCATCCGCACCTTTCAAGCACTTTATCAGGATCCGAGGGAATAGATTCTGAAGAGGGCACAGTTTATCCGGTCCCCCCTAATAACAGTGAAAATACGGAGGCAAAAAATCCCCAGCAAAGTGGAAAAATATATCACGATTGTTTTTTTGTTTTTCTTTCTTCTTTTTTATTCTATCATTTTTTTACAGCGCGAATGTTAAAGCACGTGCCATTTTATCCACTCTTCATTTACACTGCAAAACTGTGGAGAAGAAGAAGGGTAAAAATGCTTGACGCCCACAAGCGCTTCCTTTACACTGGAATTTGGACGGGGCAAAACCCGGCCGAGACGCACCGGTTGCTTTTTTTTTCATCCGATCTGGAGTCAGAGACCGTTTCGTCGAAAACGCATCCTTATTCTCGCCAGCGCGCGGCTTCGTACTTTATTTTTTCCCTCATTCAAATAGGCTTTCACAGTGGGTCTCTTCAGATCTCGGCCAGGTCTCACACCAACCAAATCCGAATCTGGACGCTTTCCGAACCCCCGTCATAGTCTTCCGCACACCATCCTCGTAGCCTTTGCCAAAGTCCGCCGGGTTTTCCGTTCCTTTCCGGCTGCTTTTCGACGCAACTTTTCTCCCCGTTTTCCTCGCGGCTCTCCGACCGCGCGGAATCTGATTAGATTTCTCCTCACAGCCTAGTGCGGATTCCCAGATTCGAATCCCTCCTTATGCCTCGAAATGTTGCTGCGCGTGTCATCGTCTAAATTCTCAGTACGGATCCAACGGGGAACACATTGGCGCCGGGCAAATCTTCAACCTACAAAATATTGCATTTTCTGGATATGCTCCGCAATCGTTTAAAGCGTTTAGCTAAGGAATCCTGGCACCTCTCTAAAAATAGGACTGACATTGCACATTTACTCTGCCAAGCTGCTAAGAATATGTACTAGGTTTTATTCACGGTATTGAAATATGCCCCCCTTTCCCCTATCACTGATTAGCTAATCGTCAGATAAACCGCAAGACGGTACGTGTCACATTTATAGTTCCACGGTTTCTGTCCCAAGACGTATCAAAGCGTCGCGAGAAACATCCATCAAGGGTCACATTCGACAGATATACCCCACAAAATGCTCTCTAACTCGCCTTGCATTGTCGTCTTTAGCATTTTAGTGGCATCTCGTAGACCCCATGTTCAAGCAATCCACGGAGATGACAGAGGAGGATATTTCACGAAAATCCACAAGTTGATAGTGTTCCTGTGCCTGATGGCCGTAGAATGCTGCGGCTGCTAAAACTGTTATCAATGCGAACAGAGCTGCTTAACAGACCTTACGCATTCACAGAATCCTCAGAATGGTGCTCGTTATCTAAGAAACCTCACTGCGTCTGCATTTACATCACTCAACGCACCGATACATACCGCAAGTCCGGAAAAACAGAGGTAATAAAAAGGGGAGACGTAATCGCGCTCAGCGCACGATGCTGGAGAGATGGCAATTCCCTCCGTCTCTACACATCGGCTACCTCGCTCAGACCACGGCGTTTTGTAATCCACTGCTGCGTCCGAGGCGACTAGTGCTGTTGCCGGAGGTTCGCAGGTTGCAGTTTAAGCAGAAAATACTCCCTCTCTCCCCCTCGACGTATCGACCGTCTCTCTGTTTAGCGTGAGCATGTGCAATTCTCTTGTTGGTCTCCTCGAATTCTCCCATAGCACCCTTTCCTACTTGCTTCTCTGATGAGTAAAATACAATTACCCAATTACCTCCCATCGTCTTACCACTGATTGGTCAATTGCATTATCACTTGAAGCCATACGGAGGAAGGGGATCGGGGACAGGGTCTATTTGTGTGTGTATTTGTGCGGCATTCGGCTCGTTAACATCTTCCAGCAGACGAGGCTCGACTGCCACCTACCGGCTTATTTTTTTGCACAGTCTCTAACCCGACGGCCACCTCGGAGCCGGTGGCTGCGGTTCTGCGGCTCACGGAAAAGAACAAGGCGCGCATTGGCCGCGAGGCGCCGCTTAACAGGTCAGGGATCCCCAAACCCGGGCCCCCAGGCCTCCTTGGTACGCTGCTTGTTTTTGTTTCGGATAATCTCTTGATAAATTAAGGTCGCTGGAAACATGTGTTTAGCACTTCCACTTCAGCCAAAATTAATCGGCTTTCCTCATTGCAGACTTTGGTTAATTCAAGTTTGCTTTGTCTTTTAATTCCGCGTTTTCCCGCAGATGGTTTGGTTTCGGTGGCCAGATGTCTGTATGCACAGCATACACAACCCCGCTGTTTTAGCGGGTCATTCTATAATTAATACATTATTATTGTTATTTAAAAGGAATCATTTTCCTCATCGCACATCTCAGAAATGAGAGGAGGAACTGTCTGATAGACGACTGATGAGAAGTCCCAGGATGAGCGTCTGGTACATCCATTATTCATAACACGCATAGCAGAGCAGTTTCTTACTAAATATGGCCTTATTGGGCTAAATCATCCCTCAAAATATGTTAAGCGCGTATAATTAAAGGCGATTAAGAACTCACAACAATTCGGCTGTTTCAGCAGCTATGACTGGAGTGAAGGGTGGAGGTCTCAACTGCTTCCTGAAAGACACGCACCGGCGGCACGAGCAAGGTCCCCTGGATGAGCTGCAGAATAGCCCTTTCAACAGATACAGCACAGCTTGGACTGTATGGCGAAATAAAAATAAAAAAGAATTACCCCTATATCCAACAAAAGCAATAACAAAATAAAACTGCAATAATATTGATGTACTTTCTTTATTGCTATGGTTTATTTATTTATTTATGTATTAGTTTGTTGGATATTGGAGATAATTCTTAATTTTTAAATGAAAGATTATTAGCTGTTAACAATTTATTCTTTAAAAAATGTGAACAACTAATAACCTTTCTTAGAAAAGTTATGCGTAGAATTATACATGCACGGATGTACAACGGAGGATAGACACTGCGTAAAAACATAAATAAGGAGCAGGGAGAAAGCCTGTAATTGCAGGTGCGAGTCTGAGGCAGCACACGTGGCCCTACGCGGCAGATTTATAAACGCAATCCGACACGTTTCCTGCCTTTCCTGTGCAGGGAGAGTGGGCCTCGCGTGCGCTTTAAACAGCTGGCCCAGGTATACTCAGGTGAGTCACTTCAATGAGCTCACAGCAGTGAGAGCCTACCCTCACACAATGCAATGAGCTCTGAGTCATCAGCTGGCGCCAGCTATCCCAACCACAATATTATGAGTATTATAATAATAATAATAACAATAATAATGATAATAATAATAATAACAATCCTATGACTACTACTACTAATACTACGACTACTAATAATAATAATCCTATGATTACTACTACTAATACTATGACTAATAATAATAATAATAGCCCATTATTATTATTATTATTATTATTATTATTATTATTATTATTATTGTTGTTGTTGTTGCTATTTTTATACTTGTGGTTGTGATGGGCAGTGACATCTGCAGTTGACATTTTTCTGGAGAGCATGTGAGTGTTATTGCACCAGATTATCTAAAATGGGCCAGTGTCCCCAATTAGCCATCTGCAATAGCAAACGCACAATAAAAGCGAAAGGACTGTCAGCTCCTCGCACGACCTGTTTGAAATGGCGAACATAATAAACGGACAATTACGCGCATTTTCCGTGTGCAGAAACCAATGTTTGGCATTGGATAATTACCGGCGGCTTGCGCAGCAGACTGGCAAAAAATGAGAGGGCTCTGACAAAGGGGGCATTTTAATGTGTTCATCTATGAGGGGAGGCACACAGGACAAAACAAAAAGAGCCAGACTGACAGCTTTAAAGAGCACCCAGATAACCTTTTAAATACACTGGGTTCTCATTTTGTTTCCTCATTCCAGTTGGAGGAAGAAAAAAAAAAATAACTAGTGTAAAAACAGCTACCTCATTTTCTACAGAAATCAGAAGCCTGTCACCCACCCAAGGGATACCACTTTATTTGAGGCTCTGTGTTGGATCATTAAACCTGCAAGTCTGGGCAACGTGTCAAGAAACTGGATCCATACCAGGACAGCCTTTTAAAAATTTTGACTGAAGACAAATGAAAAAATGAGTGCGTATTTATTTCCAGAGACAGAGCGAAAGAAGATGAGTCTTTTTTTTTTTTAAATTTTTTTTTTTTTAAATCTGTCATACATTTTCAATGACATTTGGATAAAAATGCCAGAGCACACCATGGCGGGGTATGATTGCACTGCTAATTCTCCCTTCCTTGATCTCGACCGCACGCTCTGTGTTATTCAAAGCAGGATGAAAGTTTAACGAGTGAAAGAGTACCAGCAGATCAGCGAGCATCCTGCTCCTGTTCGGAGCACCAGAGGGAGCAGACCCGGCTGGCTGACTGATCATAACCTTGCTTTGATCTCCGTGATGTCTTCAGGTTACGTGCCATGGACAGAACAAGGGGATGCAAAAACATTGGCTCTATTGGCATGTTGATAAGAAATCTACCACTGGCCCGCTAGCTTATTAACATAATCAGCACTGGATGAAGAACCTTTGTTTAAGGACTGCAAATGTCCCAAAGCATTAATATTCCTGCAGTGGGACCTGTCCATCAGAGCATCATGCCTGGCTTACTGATGCAGCCTTTTCATTATGCTCCTTTTTGTGCTAATGTCAACATGTCATACTTCACCCCTCAAAGTCGTATATATAACACAACAGAAATGCGATGTAATATTTAACACATCTGCTATATAAGCAAAGGATGAATTTGGAAAATACATACTCACTTACCACCACACTCAAACACATACACACGCACGCACACAGACACATATGAGCATGCTCACACACATGCATGCTCTTTCTCTCTCAGACACACGCACACGCACACACACACACACACACTCACTCACTCACTCACTCCCTCCCTCTCTCAGACACACACACAGCTATCCAAGCACACTGGCTCTTCCTTGATCTGTTACAGCGAAGGTGAATTATCTCCATGACGTTCGCTCAGAGAGAATGACAAGCAGCCCCAGATCCCTGGTGGTGAATGCCTAATGGCTGGACATGGGCGTGCGCTGTCAGCTAAGGTTGAAGCACATGTCTGGAGTGGCATTAAACATGCGGGTTTAGGGGCTTCCACCCTGCCCCCCCAGCCCCCCAGCCCCCCTCCCTTCCTCCCCCCAGCCCCCCGGCCCCCCCTCTGTGGGTGCATCTGTCCGTCACATCCACTTCTCACTCAGTGGAAGTCCTCCCACGTCACCACCATTACATTCATCATTCTGTCAGGACACACTTTCCTTCCGGAACTCTAAATGGATACAGGTGAGTACACCTTATGATCCTAATTAAAAATATTTTTAATGGCAGACTCGGTGTTGACTCACTGTCCGCAAAACCCAGACGTCTTCAGTCAGTAATGAATTTAACTGTGCCCTCCCTGCATTTACATGGCCTAGCCCCACACAGTAATGAATTTAACTGCACACTCCCTGCATTCAGAAGGCTTAGCCCCACACAGTAATGAATTTAACTGCACACTCCCTGCATTCAGAAGGCTTAGCCCCACACAGTAATGAATTTCACTGTGCCCTCCCTGCATTCAGAACGCTTTGCCCCACACAGTAATGAATTTAACTACACAGTCCCTGCATTCAGAAGGCTTAGCCCCACACAGTAATGAATTTCACTGTGCCCTCCCTGCATTCAGAAGGCTTAGCCCCACACAGTAACGAATTTAACTGCACACTCCCTGCATTCAGAAGGCTTAGCCCCACACAGTAATGAATTTCACTGTGCCCTCCCTGCATTCAGAAGGCTTAGCCCCACACAGTTCCACAGCACATTTGCCCTTTTTGTCGCAAGCTTTGGGTTAACGTTCTTGCAGCCAGGAGGCTGCAGGCTCAAATCCCAGGTGTGACTCTGCATTTGAGTTTTTGGGCAAATAAAAAATACTTCATCACCTGGACAAGGTGCGTTCTGCATGTATTCATGAAAACGTCTCTGTTGAGCTGATGCATGTCATGGTGTGAGGCAGTGTGAGCAGGGGTATGTAACCGGCTTATTCCACATTAATTTTCAGCTGTGCTGATCTCAGTGCTTTGTTTTGACAGCAAACAGACTGAAGAAACTGAAACAACCGAGAAACTGATTGAGGTTCGCAGTCTATTTGTTATGCATCCCAGGATATATAAAGCAAAATGCTTTGAATAATATCAGTGTGTACATGCACTGTGTATGGAGCAGTATGATATTAAATATTGCAATATTCACGTTTGAGGCATAATGTTTAACTGATCAAAAACACTGAATTGTATCCCCCGTAGTTTACTACAAGCCTTGTGATTCTTAATCATCAAAAGATGAGGAAATATTTCTTATGAAGAACAGTGAACGTTGAGCTCCTAAAACCTCCTCTCTGAGACTACCCTAAGAGCGATTAAATCCAGATTAAATCTACCCATAATGCACTTGGTTTTTAATTGTGAACAAGAGATCAATCTAACTGCTGCACACTTTAACCTGTGAGCTCCTGACCCAAGCATTCTCCCTTAACTCTGTGTCACCACTGCCTTTGTTTGTTGTCGTATTTCATAAATCATATTTTTAGAAATTGCTGAACTCGTTTTTTTAAATTTACATTCAAAAAGTGTGACACTTGAATCTGTTACACAAAGCTAATAATGATTCATAGTGTGCTTGGAATAAATTGGGCCAAGAAAATGAAATTTAACGTTGATCCTCTGTCTCTTGGCGCTCAGAACAAAAGTTATAACTTTGCAAAATGAATGTATCATTCACCTTGAAAAATGCTAATTTAGCAATAAAAATTGAAATATATTCAAGTCATCTAATAGAACAGGCCTCATTTCAATCTGCACTTTGTCCTTAAAATTTAGGACTGAAAAATAGATAGTTTTTTTTTTTTTATTCTTCCACAACACTGCACAATCCCAGCAGGCTAGAAACTCATGACGTTGGACAGGAATTCAAATAAAACTAACAAACAGCCAAGACAACAGCAACAAAAAATGCCTCAGCAGTGATACATTTTCATGGCACATGGCCTAAGAGAAGTACGAGAGGGCTGGATGAACTGAAGCAGGTAAAATGGTGGATTTGCACAGGTTGCTCAGGAGCTAAAGAGGTACAAACCACATGGAAAGGAGAGAAGTAGCGTGTGGTGCATTATTTCCCGTCTTCATTAATGAACAGAGTTGAGCATCGCTTCAAGCCCCTGGACACAGGCTGGATCAGTAGGAACTGGTTTCTGTGCTCGGACTGTTTGTTGCTGAATACTGTTCATGAATTCTGTCCTTCTTTTGTGTCTGAAATAAACAGGAGGCAATCCTGGATTTACCTGCTCCTTTTCTATGGGGTTAGGACTGAATTTAGCCTGTTTTTTTTCCGATTCTAACCCAAAAGTGACAAAAGTTAGAGTTTCCAAAGTGACAGGGTGATGGAAAGAAGGGGGGGGTTTGTTCTTTTCTTTGAGAAGTGGTGTGATTCTCTCTCTGGCTCTCCGTGTCGCTGGCTGGTTTCTGACACCGCCGCACACCTGGCTGCGTAGGAGGACATCAGGTGCCGCGGCCTCCCCACCTATCAGGGAAGACATCCTGCAGGACAGACGTGACTGCAGGAGGGGGATGAAGCTCTACGCTGTATTCACCCCCCCACGTCCCCCCACCAGTCGGCTGTCGGGGGGAGGCAGAATGAATATGTACAGTAACGGTGAGAGGCCTTTTCCTGTGCGCGTGGGGGCATGGAGGAATCTCTCTGAGCCCCAGGGGCATTGTGGGAGAGGGAGACGGGGCTCCGTAGTGAAACAGCCCGGCGCTCGCTTCGCTCCAGGACGGTCCTGCGTGCGTGTTGCATTTGACGCTGCATTTCACCTCCCCCCCCATCCCCCTGCCCCCCATCCCTCTGCCCCCCCGCTGCGCGTCGTCTGGGGGCCAGACAGCTCTGTCTAACGACGCTCGTTGAGATTCGGAGGGCGGTGGCGAGTCGTCCAGATGGACGATGTGTTCCCCACTGAGCCATGAGCGAGAGAGAGAGAGGGAGGGAGGGAGGGAGAGAGAGAGGGAGGGAGAGAGAGAGAGGGAGGGAGGGAGGGAGGGAGGGAGGGAGAGAGAGAGAGAGAGAGAGGGAGGGAGAGAGAGGGAGAGAGAGGGAGGGAGGGATCGAGAGGGAGAGAGAGGGAGGGAGGGGGAGAGAGAGAGAGAGAGAGAGAGAGAGAGAGGGAGGGAGGGAGAGAGAGAGGGAGGGAGGGAGGGAGAGAGAGAGGGAGGGAGAGGGAGGGAGGGAGAGAGAGAGAGGGAGGGAGGGAGAGAGAGAGAGAGAGAGGGAGGAAGAGAGAGGGAGAGAGAGGGAGGGAGGGAGGGAGAGAGAGAGAGAGGGAGGGAGGGAGGGAGGGAGGGATCGAGAGGGAGAGAGAGAGAGAGAGAGAGAGAGAGAGAGACACTACTCGGACTTCCCGCAAAGCTCTCTTCATTAGCACCAGTCGCCTCCGGTTTCTGTCCTTTTTGTGCCCCCATTCCGCTCAATTCAACATCACACTCAGGCAGGCGTTCCACAGGCTATATATATATATATACCCACACACACATATACTGTACTACCTACTGCACACAGCTCAAATAGCTCGGTTCATGCCAGTTGAGCAGGTTTCTTGTTAATCAGGTGAATCGATAGTGTTTGCCATCCCTCCATTTAATCTTCACTTTGATCCATTCTAATCTCTCACTGTACTTGTTATCCAAGGATTTGCCATTCAAAAAGCACTCAAAAAACCACTGAAATTCCACCTCACTGCAGTCTGCAGCTCTTAATGTTTTTTTTTGGTTTGTTTGGTTTATTCATCTGGACGGACCTGAATAATCCAAAGTCTGGTGAGTCCTGATCTCATCTTCAGTCTGGTTTATGAAGGGGTGCAAAATATCAAACAGATTCACTTTGGGCTCAGGATGAGAATGCAGGGGGGGAAAGCAGCCATCCTTCCTTAAATGCGTTGTTATAGCAACACCATCAGCATCACCTGCACCGTGTTTGGCGACTGGCCGTACCCTCTCTATAGACCCGTCACTCTGAAACCACAGTCGACCGCAGGCAGCAAGGTGATTGACAGGTGGAGACGGGTCAATTGGAGCTTGTTAAAGACGGCCATCTGGCACAGCAGAGAAACAGGCAATTCCAGCCCATTTGTGTAACGTCACCAACAGGCACAAGTCTGAACTGAGCGGATGGGACAGCACTCTCCTGTTGGTCATGGAAAACATAACCATGGCTTTTTGTAGCTCTGTGGTCGTCATCATCTTCGCCAAGACCTTTTTATGGGTTGTCATGGAGTGAAAAGTGCCAGGAGAACGTTTGTAGCTGAAAGATGGAGAGCCACAATCCAAGTTCAGTCTCTGTGAGAAGGTGCACATTCAGTGGAACTGCCACTGACATGATTCATTGCATTTTAATTAGCAATATGGCTGGGCTCACTGCAAATGACTGCAGTTCACTAAAAGGAAAGAAAACATGCCACTTTGCATCTTATCACGGCACAAATCTTTGAGGGACTCTGAGGCTAACATGGACGCTAAGATGAGCACAGATGCATTAACCGGCACAGACAGAGACCAGAGAAACTGGCCAGGCTGCTCAATAATACACAAACCATTAATTACAGCAGGATTTTTATGATATGAAAGGAAAAAGAAAAAAAACATTTACACGCACATATGCGCACACACAAACACACATGCTCACACAGACATACACACATAAACGCACGCACACACAACAGCACACACTCACACACGTACGCACGCGTCCACACACACACACACACACACATATGTAAATCTGTATAGTGAGGGAGGGAGAGAGAGAGAGATAGAAGGGTCAGAGGGGGAGAGGGAGAGAGAGAGAGAGAAAGAGCTTACAAGACAGATGCAGTCTTTTCTAAATCAGACATGCAGGGGACAGGGATGGATTGACTGATTACACGTGTGGCCTAAAATTGCTGAGTCATGGCTAAGGACTCTGGCTTGAGTTGATAGCTGCCACTAAGTACAATTCTCTTGAAAATAATGTTTTGCAAAATGGAAAATAAACCGATTATTTTAAAGTAGAATGTTTATGCCTTTTAAAGCAGAGATATTATGAGGACCAATAATGGGTAATTATATAAATGAAGACATAGAATTAAATTCATCAAATCAAATACATTGGGAAATTAGAAACAAGCATGAGGCTAATCTCAGCCTTTTATTTACCTGTAAATAAAGTTACCTGTAAAATGAGTTAAAATTTAAAATGTTTTAGTTTAAATCCAAATTTAAAGTTTTAAAAGACAATTGCATCTCAAAAACCCAAGATCCTCTTTGGAAGAGCCATGCTGTCTGTTCTCCAGGTGCTCCCTTGGACCCCAAACAGCGCTGGTTAATTCCACACCGCACAATCTTCCCGTGAAAATGAAATGTACTTCATTAATTGTTCATTAGTTCCTTCTTTTCTCCTGTTGCTCGTCCCATTTTCATTGAACAGTTTGAGTCGCCTGTGCTGAATATCCGCAGAGAGCCATCGCCCTGCTGTCACAGAGTTAATCTGAGTTAGACTGCTCACACAGGCACATACACAACATGACCTGGACACCCCTTGGTCTGGGCTGTTTTTCATGGTTTGGGCTAGGCCCCTTAGTTCCAGGGAAGGGAACTCTTAATGCTACAGAATGCAATCACATTCTGGACAATTCTGTGCTTCCTCTACAGTTTGGGGAAGGCCCTTTCCTGTTTCAGCATGACAATGCCCCCGGGCACACAGTGAAGTCTGTATAGAAGTGGTTTTGTCTAAGATCGGTGTGGAAGAACTTGACTGGCAGGCACAGAGTCCTGACCTCAACCTAATCCAACACCTTTGGGATCCATTGGAAAGCCAACTGCGAGCCGGGTCTAATCGCCCAATCAGTGCTCGACCTCACTAATGCTCTTCTGGCTGAATGGAAACAGATCCCTGCAGCTATGCTCCAACATCTGGTATAAAGCCTTCCCAGAAGAGCGGAGGTTGTTACAGCAGCAAAGGGCGGACCAACTCCATATTAATGCCCATAATTCTGGATGAGATGTTGGAGGTCAGGTGTCCACACACTTTTGGCCCTGTAGTGTGCTACTCTGAGCCCACAATGCTTCTCGCTGTCCTCCAACGCCCAATCACGCGCGGCATCGGAGCACATCGAAAATCAGCGCTTTTATTCTTTTTGACCAGAGCGGCCAATCAGAGTGGAGAAAGCGAAAAGGCCTTCAAAGGATGATATTGGGCACCCATATTCGTTGGAACGGGCACCGTAGACTCCCAATGAAATTTGCGTCTTTGTGAAAGATCAATCGGTTCTCCTTTGATGTGGGTCATTAGAGGGACCAGAACAGCCCTGGCAAAGAAAGAAAGGAAGCCCTCGGATTTTATTGATTTTCCCATTTTAAAAAGCTGCGTTTTCCATGCTTTCATAGACACTGTAACCACCTGATCATTTCAACGAGCGTAACGGGGGTGGCGGGTGGGGGTTGGGGGTGAGTATGTATTCAAGAACCTATAAGCTACGTCAGCAAATACTTATGCAACCAAAAGGGTTACACAACTAACACCCCTCCCCTCCCCCCCCTCCCCCAGCGGGAGAAATTCAAAAGCAAACTTAGGTTTTTTTTTCCCCTCCGTGTATTTTAGAAATAAAACTGGGATGGACCGATTCAAACTCAACTCATCATTGCATGCGATGAGCGATCACAGGAATCATACTGTAAACGTGGTGGAGAATGAGATCACCGCAGAGTTAAAGATGAAGCTGTTTTTTTTCTTCTCTCCAGTAATACCTATTATGTGCTCTCTGCTTGTTGTGTGTGAACGCCATTTACTTTTTATTTGAGAGCCAGCTCATGGGTGATTTTTCTCTTTCCCTGTGCTTTTCAATCAAATTAAGCTTAAAAGCTTCAGCGAAATCACCGGTCAATCAACTGAGAGCGATGGAAACCAAAGGGAAAATGCAGTCTACACATCAGCACAGGGATGTGGTGATGGGGGTTACCGTCTTCGCCACTCAAAATGATTATACTCCATCCTGAAGTGGCAGCAGTAGTATAATGGGTAAGGGACAGGTTCGATTCCCAGGGAGGACACTGGCATTTTAGCCTTGAGCAAGGTACTTAACCTGCAACACTTCAGTTTATGTCCAGTGGTATAAATGGATGTAAGGGCAAAGTAAATGTAATGTAAGTGATAGTTATGTGAAAAAAACAATAGCAATAATGTCTGAAAATGTTAAATTTGAACTATTTCCCACTGAAAATCCATACAGACTGCTGAGATACATATAGCCATAAAGTGTGTCATTTGTAGGATATTGCCGAAGGAATGTTCCAACATAGGAACTTTGAGTTTAAAGCTAATCTCTTTCTGAGACCGAAAGAGAAGCACACTTCCTGGTTGTGTTGTTTTTTTTACACATTCATCACCTAACCTTTGTGGGCAACCAAGCAACAGCTTTTAAAAAACAACGCCATGGTAACAGTAAGCCATGCACTATAATTATACAGAGACAAGGACCTGTATTTCATCTAAATGTGCCCTGAATATTATCTCACTTATAAATGCGAGGGCTATTTCATAACAAACACAGGTTGGAGAACAAACGCCAGGATGACCTGACACATTAATCACAGAATCATGCCATGAGAAAATTCTGAATGCCATTTACAACGTGGAGGGGCTCACGTGCTTGGAGGACTGAACAGTGATTTAAATCTTTGACTAATTGGAAATGACCCCACTGAATACAACCAAATATGAAAGTAGAAAAGCCCCCCCCCCCCCTTGCAGTGTTGCAGTCACTTGGAATATTGCAATGTCAACAGGTATCTCATCAAACACCAACCTCCATCATCTAATCAGTGATATCCCACCAAACCCCAATCCCCCATCATCCAATCAGGGACATCCCATCAAACCCCAATCCTCCATCATCCAATAAGAAACAACCCATCAAACCCCAAGACCCCATCATCCAATCAGGGACATCCCATAAAACCCCAAGCCCCCATCAACCAATCAGGAACATCCCATCAAACCCCAAGCCCTGATCATCCAATCAGAGACATACCATCAACCCTGAGGTTCTTCTTCAGCAGCTCTTTAATGATCTCAGTTTTCTCCGATTCTCTGCTATCTTGGCCATCAGAAGTCATGGAGAGTATGCAGAACATGTGCAGAAAACGGATTAAGTAGCAGAACTAGCCCAGATTACATTCTGTTCCATATCTGCAGCCTTGGTGGGCCAAAGCGGAAGCGACTTTTTAATTTTTTATTACACGATTATGATGCGACACCTTTCGCCTGACCCAGAGGAGAACTGCTCACCCTCTGAACATAACGACAGAGCGATGCACCCAGAGGAGAACTGCTCACCCTCTGAACATAATGACAGAGGGATGCACCCAGAGGAGAACTGCTCACCCTCTGAACATAACGACAGAGCGATGCACCCAGAGGAGAACTGCTCACCCTCTGAACATAACGACAGAGGAATGGACCCAGAGGAGAACTGCTCACCCTCTGAACATAACGACAGAGGAATGGACCCAGAGGAGAACTGCTCACCCTCTGAACATAACGACAGAGCGATGCACCCAGAGGAGAACTGCTCACCCTCTGAACATAAGGACAGAGGGATGCACCCAGAGGAGAACTGCTCACCCTCTGAACATAATGACAGAGGAATGGACCCAGAGGAGAACTGCTTACCCTCTGAATCTGTTTCTGATCTGGGATGCTCAGAGACAGAGGCTGCATATCCTGATTACTGTGGCCTGAACTAACTCGATGTTCTTCAATCGTCTCCCCTGGACAGGATGCCAGTCCACCGCAAGGC
Source organism: Anguilla pacifica (assembly GCA_039654925.1). Classification (NCBI taxonomy): domain Eukaryota; kingdom Metazoa; phylum Chordata; class Actinopteri; order Anguilliformes; family Anguillidae; genus Anguilla; species Anguilla pacifica. Next base: position 43,671,708 of record CM077299.1, read on the forward strand.
CATTTTAAACAATCCATCTCTTTTAATACCAGGCAAAGAGGCAATGAGCACTGCTTTTAAAGCCTTCGGTGTTGCTAGGCTAGTGACTACAAACACCCCCAGAGACACACTAACCACAGGGGCCACTGAGCCACACACAATGACCCTAACACTACACTGAGTACAGTACTAACACACAATGACCCTAACTCTCCACTGAGGACAGCACTAACACACAATGACCCTAACACTACACTGAGGACAGCACTAACACACAATGACCCTAACTCTCCACTAAGTACAGCACTAACACACAATGCCCCTAACTCCACACTAAGTACAGTACTAACACACAATGACCAGTATATCCGGCAAGAATGTATAACAACACAATCAAATTTTCTTTTCCTTTTCAGGCAGCTGCTTTACAGAACGCGCACGCACGCACGCGCACACACACACACACACACACACACACACACACACTATGCAAATCATTCCTGCCAATCATAATCAGCCTACTAAACAAGTATGCAAAACAGCCACCTTGGCCTCATCATTTATTCATGCAAGAAGCTCCTGTTGCACCATTTGTGTTGCCCTGCCATGCTATTTTGTGTCATCTGTGTTACCATGTCCTGATACAAAATACAAAAAAGATAGCAAATCATTTTCTAACGATAAAACATTGTAATTAAGTCTCCAGACAATGCGGATGACACCCAGGGCTCAGCGGGACACAGTGAGTGAAAGAGCACATCCAGGCATGCGTGCGCCAGCCTAAAAACATGGATCCCAGCTTTCACCGGTCAGACAGGTGACCAGGATCTCCTTTATAAAGCTGCGTATCAGAATCTTCCCAGTATCCGGCTGTGGTAAGCAACTGGTGGTGTTTGTGTGTGTGTGTGTGCATGTGTGTGTGTGTGTGTGTGTGTGTGCATGTGTGGGTGTGCATGTGTGTGAGTGTGTGTGTGTGTGTGTGTGTGCATGTGTGGGTGTGCATGTGTGTGTGTGAGTGTGTGTGTGTGCATGTGTGTGAGTGTGTGGGTGCATGTGTGTGAGTGTGTGTGTGTGTGCATGTGTGTGAGTGTGTGGGTGTGTGGGTGTGTGTGTGTGTGTGCATATGTGTGTGTGTGTGTGTGTGTGTGTGTGTGCATGTATGTGAGTGTGTGGGTGTGTGTGTGCATGTGCCATAACGGGGTGTCATTACCATGGTCTGGGGGGGGGGGGGGGGGGGGGGGTATCCAGGGTACTGCCAGCAAGGAAAAGAGGGGACCCCAGCAGCTATCGCCATGACCATTAAAACTCGCCAGAGATATTAAAAAATTTGATTATGCGTGCAGCATGGACAAGAAAAAAGAAAAAAAAAGAATTGGCTATCCAAATGCATTTTTATTTTAAAGCTTCGCCTATAAAGGTTAAGAAGTGATTTTTTTTTTTTTTAGAACAGCAAAGACAAAGAAAAACAGGCTGGAAAGAGGCTTTGATGAACTGGAGGATGAACTGGAGGACATCAACAACAATAAAGCCGAACGCTAATGTTAGAAGGAGAGTCACTTTCACTTTCCAGCAAGTTCAGCCCAAGATAAACCATCAATTCATGAGCCAGCACCCTCCAGCTTCTCAAAGAAAACTGACACAATAATGCTTCCTTTTACAGGAAATATCAAAGTACAAGCTATTTACCAGGCAAATACAGGGAAAAAACAGCATGTAATTGGATAATTACTACTGGTAAAAATAGATAAAAACTGAAACTCAAATACTTAGAAACACACCCTCCAACACGTACCAACTGGAGTGACTGCAGGTAGCAAAGGTCAGGGTTTAGAGTTTACAGTTTACATAGTTTAACTGTGTATTTCCACGAATTTAGATTATACTTTCATGGAAACATTTGTATCAGAAAGTAAATACTTTGTTTGATTTCATGGAAAGTGTGTAATTACACTCGTGACCAATCATCATTTTGTCAAAATAACTTGTATTGTTTTCAACCAGTTTTCCAACTCACATAAATTTGACATTGCTCATGAAGTTGTCACCCATTGTATTCTTTACTGCAAAAAGAAATTACATTGAAAGACGGGCAGGAATGATACAGTCACATCAGAACTGAATTCTTTTAGAACTGTTTCATAGCAGGTAAAACAGGAACATATAGTGGCATGCTAGAGGTGCTTCGACCCTTAAAATCTGAGATATTACAGGTTTTTCAAAGTAGTTGTTTTTCTAAAAGCCATGAATCATTTCCCCAGAAAGAACCCGAAGTGCAATCATTTCACGTTTATTTTCGTAAATGTGATCATATTACTATTACAATTCACTACCATTATGCTACTGCACTGATTCCAGCGATCTGTCGAAACAGCAACAATAACAGCGTTTATCCCAAATTTACAGCAGTGGATAAATCAAGCACAAATGTGAAACCTCATCTCATGACAAAATGGCTAATACTGGTACGCTTACAGCAATGTTGAACAATAGGCATTGTTCCTCTTCAAAAAAATAAATAAATAAATAAGAAAAATACCTATACAGAATCCGAACAGGGATCATAGGATGCTACTACTTGCATCATCTAGGCAGCAAACCACAATAAATTAGAATCAATTTGATGAATTAGAAGTTAGGGTTTTAGTTTTAGTGGCATAAACGGACATGTAAATATTTAAATTAGACAAGCTGTTTATGACCACCACTGCCTTCCATTTCAATCAAACTCTCTCACATACTACTATTCTCTACGATGGTGTGAGTGAGAGAGTATGATGGTGTGAGTAAGAGAGTATGATGGTGTGAGTAAGAGAGTATGATGGTGTGTGTGAGAGAGTATGATGGTGTGTGTGAGAGAGTATGATGGTGTGTGTGAGAGAGTATGACGGTGTGTGTGAGAGAGTATGATGCTGTGTGTGAGAGAGTATGACGGTGTGTGTGTGTGTGCAAGAGTATGATGGTGTGTGTGAGAGGAAGTATGATTTATGGCCACATTGACTCATACAGTACACACACACACACACACACACTCATCCACCATTCCACTGTCGCCACAGCAGCTGATAAAGTTAGAGCTGATAGCAAAACTGAATGAGAATCAGACAGATTCTGTCAGTAGTGATTGTGTCTGTTGGATCTGCACATTTATTTTGATTTAATGGGATTTTGAATTAATGGAGGCTGACAGCAGATAACTGTCACCTAACTCACACACACACACACACACACACACACACACACACACACTGATACACACACACACACACACACACACACACACTCACACACACACACACTGATACACACACTGATACACACAGATACAGATGTGCACACACATACGCACACACACACACACACACACACACACACTGATACACACAGATACAGATGTGCACACACATACACACACACACACACACACACACACAGATACACACACACACACACACACAGATACACACACTGATACACACAGATACAGATGTGCACACACATACACACACACTGATACACACACACACACACATACACACAGATACAGATGTGCACACACACACACACACACACACACACACACAGTCACACACACACACACACACACACACACACACACACACACACAGTCACACACACACACACACACACACAGATACAGATGTGCACACATACACACACACACACACACACACACACTGATACACACAGATACAGATGTGCACACACACACACACACACACACACACACACACACACTGATACACACAGATACAGATGTGCACACACACACACACACTGATACACACAGATACAGATGTGCACACATACACACACACACACATACACACAGATACAGATGTGCACACACATACACACACACTGATACACACAGATACAGATGTGCACACACACACGCACATACACACAGATACAGACGCTTGTGCGCGCACACACCCACAGATACACACACACTCACAGACATACACACGGATACAGATGTGCACACATACACACGCATGTGCACACACACACAGATACAGATGTGCACACACATATATGTACACCCGTGCTAACGTAGGCCTACTACACATCAGAAAGACAGTAGAACTCCGTACACAAGCAAGGTCAGTTATACAGCAAGCACCCCGAGAGTACAGAAAAACACTCGGACGCGTTCGGCTTTGGCTCGCTGTCACTCTCTTTTCCCACAGTAAAATGTTTAGCATTGCTGAATGGGTAAGAGGCTCAATATCCAGCGTGTGTGAATAGTAATGAGTATCAAACTGACAGAAGCTAACAGGGTGGACGGCTAATGCAGCTCTCGTAGCACTCAGCGTAGCTCACTGGGACAGAAGCTGTGCTGAAAGAGCAGACGCTCGCACGCTAACATACCGCTGCCCTGCGTGGACACCTACTCCAAACAACACTGAACTGGCTCTGCCAAACTGACAACTCACCAGAGCGTGTTATTTTGTGAATACGCGGTACCTGAGAGTCAGGGACTAAAAATGACGATATTGAATTATCCCTTCGGTGAGAGACAGGCTGATAAAAGGTGGCCAGATGTCCAGTGTTTTTGACCCAGCCATCCCCCTTCCTAACCCTATCCCTAACGCTCTTGCCAAACCTCAGCTGGTAGCCAAGTTATTCCCCAACTCCCACCCCTACCCAAGCGCTCCCCCACCCCCACCCAAGCCCCACCCTGCCCCCTACAGTCTCGATCATGCTCTGCACCCGGTTTGCAATTGCAATGTGCCATAAATTTCTGACAAAACGTCTAAGTCCTGTTTCTGAACGTTCGGAATGTAAGTACTGAACATTAATGACCATCCACCAGAGAAATACGTTTTTTTAAACAGCAATGAAAATATAAAACAGTATTGTGAAAGGAGCTCCAAGTGTAAGACGGCTCCTGTGATGTTTTTCACTGATCTAAAGTTAATGTTCAAAGAAGTTCCAAGAAACTGAAACAAATTCATGCATCGGGAACCATAACCTTCAAAAGAATGTTTTTTTTGGAACCAAATATTGTTGGTCAGGACGCAGGCGAGCTTTACTGGACCTTTAGTTCAGGTCCGCTGCACAGGAGCCCAGCAGGTCCACTGACGCTGCGCTCACAGAAGAAGGCCACACGCTAACACTGCTGTGACCTGTGTGGAAGATCGGCTTAAATGAACTAGAGCTAATCCCCCACATATCAGGGTTTGTTCTGTCACTGTGGCCTTGTGGAATTTAAAATAATAACAATACAAAGAAACAAGGGAAAAAAGGGCATTAGTCCTCATTCGCCTGCACGCGCTGGCGCAGAATCTCGTAAAGCAGTCTGATATTGACTTACTGGGGCTTTACCCAGCTGAGGGGTTTCTCCATCGCCACCCCAGCACCCCTGATTGGCTCTGGCCCTGGAATGTGGGCGACACCTGAATCTGTCATCAGCAACAATCCCAGATCATATTTACCCTCTCTCACATTTATACAGACACACACATACACACACACACACACACACACATACATATTTACTCCGTGTTTATCCATTTATTCATGTCGCACAAGGGTGGGATCGGGGGTCTCTAGCATTCAAGGTTAACCCTACCTTCACATCTATATGTGTTTGTGCCTCTGTGTGTGTGTGTGTGTGAATGTGTTTGTGCCTGTGTGTGTGTGTGTGTGTGTGTGAATGTGTTCATGTTTATGTCTGTGTATGTGTGTGAGTGTGTGTGTATGTGCGTGCGTGTGTGAGTGTGTGTGCGTGTATTTGTGAGAGTGTGTGAGTGTATGTGTGTTTGTGTGAGAGAATGTTTGTGTTTGTGCCTGTGTGTGTGAATGTGTTCAAGTGAAGGACATCAGACAGCAACTGAAATATATTTGGGCCCATATGATGTATTTTGTAAATGTGGACCTAAATAAAGAATTAAAATGTGTTTGTGTGTGTGCGTGTGTGTGTGAGAATGTGTTTGTGTTTATGTCTGGGTGTTTGTGTGTGTGCGTGTGTGTGTGAATGTGTTTGTGTTTATGTCTGGGTGTTTGTGAGTGTGTGTGTGAATGTGTTTGTGTTTATGTCTGGGTGTTTGTGAGTGTGTGTGTGAATGTGTTTGTGTTTATGTCTGGGTGTTTGTGAGTGTATGTGTGTGTGTGAGTGTGTGTGTGTGTGTGTGTGTGAGTGTGTGTGTGTGTGTGTGTGTGTGTGTGTGTGTGAGTGTGTGAGTGTGTGTGTGTGTGTGTGTGTGTGTGTGTGTGTGTGTGAGTGTGTGTGTGTGTGTGTGTGTGTGTGTGAGTGTGTGAGTGTGTGTGTGTGTGTGTGTGTGTATGTGTGAGTGTGTGTGTGAGTGTGTGTGTGTGTGTGTGTGTGTGTGTGTGGGCACGTAACCTGCAGTGCATTAGTAAACACCCGGCTGTATTGAATATAAGCTCTGCTGCTGCCTGTGTGGCGGCTCGTCCGTTTATACTGTGGATACTCAGCCAGGCGGCTCAGGATACCGCACCGCACCCTTCATACGGATACAACAGCAGAGCCCCTCTCATTACCCAGGGCCATTCACAGTCAATACGTGTCCTTAACTTTGACTTTGAAATAGCAGCAAACTGATTTTATTCTTCCATCGCACACACACACAGTTTACGGAGTCGTGCAGCTGTGGGAATGAGTGATGCTGTTTGTGACAGAGTGGCCTGGCGCGTGTGTATAATTATAAGCGAATGTTAATTGCTGATTAAATTCTCAGCCTCAATGAGGCAACAGGTCGTGTCCCAGAATCTTTTTCCTTCTCCATGGGACAGCCCCTCAGCCACAGCCTTAACGAGTGAGAGAACACAGGGCAGAAAACTGTCATTGCAGCGCCCCCTACGGGTTCAAATTTTTAACTACATCAGTGATGTCACAGCAGGTGTTTTTCCTACTGACAGCGAGGCTAAATACCTGTCATGACATCACTGATTGGGCATGGCCAGCAGAGTATTCAGGTTGGAAACTGTAACCTATAGGGGGCGCTGCAACAGCAATTTTCTGCCCTGTGTTCACTTTCTCTTTAAGTTAAGAGTGCCGATGGTGCCTGCTAGTTAAGGGATCGAGATTCTATATTCAATTCAATTTTATTTGTATACTGCTTTTTTTTTTAAAGAGACACGGGTACAAAGATGTTTAATGTCTGGGATTTCAAGAGGGTGTCAGTGGACCCCTGGGGGGTCATTGGAGGTACTGTATGGGGTCCCTGGCCAGGCTTGGTATGCAATGACTGCACATACATTTGGGAATTATATGTTCTAACTTATGATGAAGGTCCCGTGGATGCCTTTGAGCCTGGGTGGGGGTACCCAGATCAGAAAAGGTTGAACGCTGCTAAACTATAAAGATAAATGCATAATAATAATCTCTATTGTCTTCCTGTCCTCACAGCTGGAGAAACGGCACAGGAGGCGCCTGCGGCCGGCGTGGGTCCCACGGGGAGAGCCGCGGGGTCGCGGGGTCGCGGGGTTCTGCTTTTATGTTAAAATCAGCAGCCAGTGAGGACCTGAGGAAACGGCTGAAAGAGGTTAATGAAGAAACCTCTGCTTTAATCGACCAAACAAGTGCTGAGTAGCAAGAGAAAGCAGCAGACCCTGCGATTCTCTGGGACCAGGGGCAGCCCCGCAGCCCCGCTCCCCCCCCCAACGTTAACGCAGCGGACAAGGCCAAAGCTGAATAATGAGCTCCTCAGAGCATTCAAAAAATAAGACACCAAAAAAGTGTCGGTTAATTGTTTGCTGCATTTTGTCATGCTTTTCAGCGTAATTAAGAGGAGAACTTGCGGCCCTGTTTTTTTTGTTTCTTTTTTTGTCCTGGTTTCAAAGTCTCTTTATGATTACTGTGCTTAATTGGAAAACACTGTTCGCTAATGTTGTGCAGGGCAAACAGATGGGCAAAGGTTTATAAAAAATAAATAAAGAAAGAAATAATCAAGCGACCGCAGGACCTTACAAAGGTTTCAAAGAAGTTCAAAGGGAATTTAACAATTACCGTTTAATTTGACAATGCTGTGTTTTAAATTAAAGATGAATCGTGCCACCGTGCACATTGTCCAGCGCCACTCCCGCTGTGGATGTTGATTTAATGAAAGACCAGAGCAGCAGCTTACCATTTGATTACAGAGAGCAGCGGTGGCGCGGAGAGAAGGAGAGGAGGAGAGAAGGAGTGGAGGAGAGGAGGAGAGGAGGAGAGGAGGAGAGAAGGAGTGGAGGAGAGGAGGAGAGGAGGAGAGAAGGAGAGGAGGAGAGAAGGAGTGGAGGAGAGGAGGAGAGGAGGAGAGGAGGAGAGGAGGAGTGGAGGAGAGAAGGAGTGGAGGAGAGGAGGAGTGGAGGAGAGGAGGAGAGGAGGAGAGGAGGAGAGAAGGAGAGAAGGAGTGGAGGAGAGAAGGAGAGGAGGAGAGAAGGAGTGGAGGAGAGGAGGAGTGGAGGAGAGGAGGAGAGAAGGAGTGGAGGAGAGGAGGAGAGGAGGAGAGGAGGAGAGGAGGAGAGAAGGAGAGGAGGAGAGAAGGAGTGGAGGAGAGAAGGAGTGGAGGAGAGGAGGAGAGGAGGAGAGGAGACGTACACGCGGGTGGCGTGTGGAAGCCCACGGGCAGCGGGCTCAGCGTGTTTTGTGCACACGCACACGGAGAGACTCGGCCGGCCAGGCCCTCGAAAGCGTGACGCACAGCCCTTCCTGCGGACCCCGCCTATCACACGCACCTCAGAAGGGCCAAAATCCAATCACTGAACACAACGCGTATGAAATGTCAACATGGCTTCCGTCTGTCCGCAGTGCTCTCTAATGCCGTCCTCTGGGAATAACGGTGATTTAGAGGGGAGGAGAGGGAGAAGCACACATCTGTACGGATGACAGCAGCTTTCTGTCTCTGTGCCAGTGTGAGAGGTTCTGTTTCTGAGAGGTTCTGTCTCTGTGAGGTTCTGTCTCTGTGCCAGTGTGAGTGTTCACCAAGCCCATGGAGCGTCAGTAGGTGATGTCACAGTGACTTGGTCCATAATTTTCCTGCAGTCTGTGTTTCAGATGCACAAAGTCTGGCCCTCAGGCTGTGCCTAGAATCGCCTATCCTTCATTTTGAGAATTGACTTCCGCCAAATAAATAAAAAAGGTAAAAACAGAACACACAACTTCAGACAATCAGCTCCCACAGTTTCCAACTCCCCATGAATGCAGACTCAATATGAAAGATGACATGAGAATATCTGAAATGTTGAATTGGAAACAGTGGGTGTGTGTGCATCTGCAATGCTATACGTCTTCTATATGAGTATGAACTATGTATACACCAGAGTGTGTGCATGTGTGAGTGTGTGTTTGTGTGTGGTATCTCCATCTCAGAACATTTAATCAATGTTATTAATTTGCTTTGCTGATGCTCTTATGCAGGGTAAATTCAATGGGTCAAATTACATATTATAGATTCACATTACATTTAGGAATTAAGCAGATACTCTTATCCAGAGCAACTTACACACCCTATATTCCAAATGCACTTCTCATTTTACTGAGGCCAGTCAGGGTGCTCGAGGCAAGGCTTAGAATGGCTATGCCCCATCCGGGAATCAAACTCGCAACCTTGGCATTGGAAGCCCTGCAACTGAAAGTTAAAGAGCCTTCCTGCCCCCGGGACTCAAAGCTGAAGAAGTGTGGTTATGAAGCCGAGCGTATTCACCGGAGTGACTGTTTCACATTCGTACTGCAAAAGCGTTTTTGCATTTTCAATTGTGTCGCTTCTCGTTCTTCTAATCTTATAGCTCCGGAAGGCAATAAAGATGATCTCTGCAGGTATAAACTGAAAATGAATGTAAAATAAAATAGGAATATGGCCTCTTTTTAATACAGAATAAAAAATAGAATACAAAATGAAAAAGTACTAAACAAGTTTTTTTTAAAAACAATAAAACAATAAAAAAAATGGAAAACGTATTTATGCTACAGCAAATGATTTATGTGTTTTATTTATCGAGATAATGACATATAAAACAAGGCTTCAGAATTCACAAGTGTGTTGGCACATTATCTCAAATGGACTTAATGTGTTTATTGAGCCTCCCTGCATATGAATTAACAGCTGCAGAGAGAAAAGGTGAAAAACAGAATATTATTAGGAAAATGTACTTACAACAAAGGCATGAAATAAATAAATAAATGCATCTATGGAATTGTGTTTGTATATGTGTGTGTGAGATTGTGTGTGCGTTTGTGTGTGTGTGTCAGAGTGTGTGTGAGTGTGTGCATGTGTGTGTGCGTGTGTATCTGAGCGTGTGTGAGTGTGTGCATGTGTGTGTGTGTCTGAGTGTGTGTGTGTGTGTGTATGCGTGTGTGTGTGTGTGTGCGCGTGTGCATGTGCGTGTGTGTGTGTGTCTGAGTGTGTGTGTGCGTGTGTGTGCATGTGTGGGTGTGTGTGCGTGTGTGTGTGTGTGTGTATGAGTGTGTGTGTGTGTGCGTGTGTGCGTGTGCATGTGCGTGTGTGTGTGTGTTTCTGCTCCATGGTTCTCTGTGCCTTTTATCTCTCATTGTTGTGATGAGTGCGCGAGTGACTCAGCAGGTAACACACGGTCATTTCCCTCCTTTTTTCTCTCCATCTTTTTCGGCTCCATTTCTTTTGATGTCCTGAGAAAATTACGCCTCCCTCAGACATTCAGGAAGGTATTTTACTCAACATCCCCGGCCAATCAGGAGAGAGCGACCACACGCCTGCAACTGAAATGAGCAGATACAAGAACTCATGTCTGCCAAAAGAGGCGCGAATATGTGCTCACTGCAGGACAGGAGAGCTGGAAACAGAGATGCACTTCCTCCTTACTTCCATAAAATATTTACAAATCAGAAAAATATATTTCCACAAATGATCCCTAATTATAAATAATTATATGTCCCTATCAAAATAAGAAAAATGTGCCATTCTATTGGGAAAAGTACCAGCAGTCCCAATTGCGGCACAGTTCATTTCAGCCTGTCATAACCTGAGGGTCAGCGAGCAACCACCCACCCCATATAAACATACACATATTTATGGATTTATTTCTGTTGCTGTTGTTTCTGTTAATGTTGTTATTGTTACATGCTATTACATTATCATTATTACTATTTTAATATTACTATTGTTCTACATATTATTTATACATGTACTTTGGCAATAATTACATTTGTATTTCATGTCAATAAAAAGCAACTTAAATTGAAAATAAAAAAGATGAGAGAGAACAAAATTGGCGGGTCAGGCTCATTGCGGTGGAGCTCTTAGCATTGCATTGTGGGTAGGTCTGTGTTCACACCGTCTCCCAGCAGCCGTGATGTCACAGCACTGCAGCATCTTAAAATGGCTCCTGGATGCCGTGTTGGGCTAAGGCCAAAGCTCAGTGCAAGCAGCTATAAACCTAAAGCCTGCGTCATGCACTGTGCCTGCAGCCTTCCCCCTCCACACCCCCCCGCCCGCCAAACCCAACATCTCGGCCTGCCCGTTCCCCCAGGGCGGTCTCCCCCAGTGTTGTAGTGCCTCTAATAGGACGAGCCCCCCCCCAGCGGGTGACGCTGGAGACCTGCTTGGCTCGGTCCGGGCGCTCCAGCAGGGTGGACTATCAGCCTCTAAACTTCTGCCATTCTGTCCTGTAGACCTGCCTGCTACACAGGACATACTTCAACTGCCAATCCCCTTTACACATCTTCTCTCTCTCTTTCTCTCTCACACACACACTCTCTCTCACTCTCTCTCTCTCTCTCTCTCTTTCTCTCTCACACACACTCTCTCTCACTCTCTCTGTCTCACTCTCTCTCTCTCTCTCACGCTCTCTCTGTCTGTCTCTCTTGCTCTCCTCTCTGTTGTCTCTCTCACACACACACTCTCTCTCTCTCATTCTCAAGGGGCCTCTCATAGCTCAGATATACTTTATTGCATCACAATACTTTGTGTCCTAGGTTTTAAAGCAAATCATTTGTCAACATGTGTTTATTTCATTGTGTCTCCCTCTGTTTCTACACACACATACACATGCATGCACACACACACACACACACACGTACACACTCACATGCACACATACACACACACACACACAGGCACACGCACACACACACACACACACACACACAAACACCATCCCTTCCCTCAAAGGAGATAGAGAGATCAATGAACAAGGTCACCATTTCAGGATTCAGAACATCACATCCTTCCCTCTACAGATTGGTGCAGAAAAAGGGCATTTTTCACAGATGTCATCCGTGTCCAGCAGACTGCAGGCAACCTTAGCAGCCAGTCTGTTTTCGAGGTGAGCGTGCGTTTAGAGCACAGAGCCCCTACCCCCCCCAAACCCCCCCAAACCCCCCCCCCCCCCCCCCCAAAACATCCCAACCCCCCGAACTTCGCTGGCTGGGGCTCACGTGGTCTGGGCCAAGCTCGCCTTCAAGGCAAGAGGAAAGTTGGCCATTTGCTCAATGGCTGGAGGAAGCGCTCCGACTGTCCAATTTTACACAGCCCTGTTCATCAATCCCTGTTCATCAAACCCTGCTAATCAAACCCTGCTAATCAAACCCTGTTCATCAATCCCTGTTCATCAAACCCTGCTAATCAAACCCCGCTAATCAAACCCCGCTAATCAAACACTGCTAATCAAACCCTGCTAATCAAACCCCGCTAATCAAACCCCGCTAATCAAACCCTGCTAATCAAACCCCGCTAACCAAACCCTGCTAATCAAACCCTGCTAATCAATCCCTGCTAATCAAACCCCGCTAATCAAACCCCGCTAATCAAACCCTGCTAATCAAACCCCGCTAATCAAACCCTGCTAATCAAACCCCGCTAATCAAACCCCGCTAATCAAACCCTGCTAATCAAACTGTTCGTCCACCTGTCTCTGGGCCCCCAGTGTATTCAAACAGCTGTGTGTGTGTGTGTGTGTGTGTGTGTGTGTGAGTGTGTGTGTGTGTGTGTGAATGTGCGTGCGTGTGTGCGTGTGAGTGTGTGAGTGTGTGCGCCCTTACATTAGTGTGTGAAATGATGTTTGTTTGTAAATTGTGTCGGGTACGAAGCGACCCAAAGCAATGAGGAGCTCCAGACTCAGAGAGCCGCCGGCCTGCAGCCTCTGCTGCTCAGCACACAGAAGAGCCGCCCCGATACCAGAGAAACAAACAGACCGAATGAGCAAAGCGTCCTCACAGACCCAAACGGGAGGCCCTGGAACTAGAGCACACTCACAGAGAGAGTTCATCTTCCACCGTCAAACAAAAAGGAAAAAAAGAAAGTGACAGTCACTGTCAAACTCGGCAAAGAGAGAGAGTACCCCTCGCCCGGTCTGCCATGACTTACTCCGCACAACGGCAAGGAAGCGCCAAACCCCACCGCCCACGTGGCGCGAAGATACCGCCATCGCCACGGAAACACGGTCTGTCCACTTTCTGTATCGTCCAGCGGGTTTGAATCTGTTTATCGATACGCCTGAGTGATGGTGAGACAGTCAGTGGCACATGCCTACGACACCACGCACAAGGTTCGGCTTACCGTGAGAGGACAGTCAGTCAGGACACATCAAATTACTACGAAACGAACCGCTGAACTTTCTTTCTATTTAGAGGTCCAAGGACTGCAGGTGCTAGAACCCTATTGTTTTGTTAGGATTCCTTTCATTATTTATTTTTTTCCCCCTTTGAACTGAAATAACCTTCAGCAGGTAAGAGCCAGGCGCAGTTCTGAATTGCATCCCACGTTCGGTTGACCAAGGTTTTTATGTGCTGAAGAGAAACAGTGAACAGTGGCAGTAATTCATTCTGACAGAGAACCCTAGACTCTCAACTCTTCGATGGGACAGTCCTGATAACAGAGGAAACTGGAGTACCAAGTACAGGCTAGACCCAAAATACACAAATCCAGTAACCTGAATTATTCAGGCCCTTGGAGCCTCGACTCCCAGCTGTGCTCCCCAGATCACCTAGGCCTGTGTTCAAAGACTCAGCCTCCGCTGGATCACCCAGGCCTGTGTTCAAAGACTCAGCCTCCGCTGGATCACCCAGGCCTGTGTTCAAAGACTCAGCCTCCGCTGGATCACCCAGGCCTGTGTTCAAAGACTCAGCCTCCGCTGGATCACCCAGGCCTGTGTTCAAAGACTCAGCCTCCGCTGGATCACCCAGGCCTGTGTTAAAAGATTTGGGATTCAACCAAAATGCAGAAATGATGATACAGAGACACATATCCAGTGTTTCAGAAAAGTCCACAGCCATATTACACTCAGCCAGGAACAACACCAAATGACCCAGTCTTGACCTCTATTAAGAAATTTACTTGTCACATTGCTGTGTTGTGGTCCTCTGAGACTGATATTAAGAGAGTGTCACTAGAATAACTGCATCTTATTTGTTTATTATTTCTATATTGTGTAGGAAGTTAGTATTTGCTGAGGGTCCCTGTCAGTCAGGGCCCTTGGAATCATATTACCTCCCCCCCCCCACCCCCCCTTACGGCAGTGCCCCTGATACCAGCCCGTCGAGCTCGCCCACTCTACTGCACCTATCAGCTCACAGCTCACCGCTCACCGCTCGCGGCGCAGACAAAAACACGCCAATTTGTGCACCGCACCGTAAACGCATGCCATCCTGAAATCAAGCCGCGCTCGCGCTGCCCGAGGGCGCTGGCTGTCTCTATAAACAACACTCCTGGCCCGACACCTGTCACTGCGAGGACAGAAACGCAGAGAGCACGAGGAGACAAATCCCTTCTCCGGTTATGAGAGACTGCGCGGCACACTCCCGCTAAACAAAGAGAGAGAAACATTTCTCCAGACAACAGGAGATGTGAAGAGCCACTTCCACAGGACCTGCCTTCTCTGGGGAGAAGGGCGTGCTCGTTAGGGTCAAGCCTCCAGACGGCTTAATGCACTCCTTCACTGCTGTACGACTGCCCTCAATAAGGCTTTTTGAGTCTCTGCAAAACGCTGTTCAGAGAGTACAGGCTCTGCTTCCTCAACTCAAGCCTTTCCTGAAGGCAAAAAAAAACAAACAAAAAAAAAACTTATGGCCTTTTCAGACTAGAGGAAGATTCCGTGAACCACAGTATTGTTACTGCACTATACAAGGTTTACTTCACTCTAGTGTGTTTTTCTGCACCACTGCACCTTGAACTGATGCACTTGTTGTACATCGCTCTGGATAAGAGCATCTGCTAAATGCCTGTAATGTAATGTAATGTAAACAGCAGTGGAGTATAATGGGTAAGCGGCTGGTCTTGTAACCTAAAGGTCACGGGTGCAGCATTGCCACTGTAACTTTGAGCAAGGTACCTAACCTACATTTCTTAAGTATATATGTATAAATGGATGCAAAATAAATGCTATGTAGAATGTTGTGTAATTCGCTCTGGATAAGATCATCCGTTAAGAGCCTGTAATGATACTGATAACGAGGTAAACAAACCGATGCCATGGCTACTTACTTACCCTAGGGAGTTCTGATCGATGACCACCTCTCCTTTAAGCCTCATATACACAAATCTGCTGGATGAAGTTGAAGCTAAAGTTTTCTGTTAGGAATAAGTCTTGTTTTTTCTCTCAATGTTAGTGGTGACCGGATGAAGCTACATGTTTACCTGTTCTTGATTAGGGCGATCTGCTTTAGATAAACGCACCAGCTCAGTGTCCCCATACATACGACTCAAGCGCTATCAAGGAGCTTTGCGGCTCATTAAAAACAAACTGTAGAGGCCCCTCTTATTAGTCTGCGGTATATTGTTATTTATAAGGCCATTCTCGGTGCATACCCCTGCTGTTTGTCTCTCTTTGTGTGGCAGTAATGGGTGACGGCCTCAGGACAGTGTGCCGGTGTGCGGATGCCAGTTCCTAAAGCTGGCACCGGGCTGGAGAAAGAGAACCTCTCTGCTTTCTGCGCTCCTCTGTCTGGAAGAGCCTGCAAAGGCTTCAGCACCTGATTAATCTCAGTGAATTTAAAGCCATTGTAAAGTCCATGGAATCACAGTCTATTGATAACTGGCACAGTTTTAATCTGTGATTTGATTGTTCCGTCCCCCCCCTGCACTTTTGTTGTGCAGCACATTAAGCTTGACTGTCGTCCCGGAGTGAGTTTTATTGTTGGGTCTGAAGATATATGTACTGCTGCCCCTTTCCCGGCCAGGCCCCTCTCTCTCTCTCTCTCTCTCTCTCTCTCTCTCTCGGAGAAGCGAATCTTAATCTCACCGTGACTAACCTGATTAAACACAGGTAAAATAAATGGCCATTAATCTGAGCGAGACAGGTCCTTGTTACCGGAGCCCCATTAATTAGCAGGGTGCACAAAGACCGCGGGCATATGCAGGCGACGAGTGTTTGTTTGGGGAGTCGGGTGCACCGCACCGCCTGGGAGCAGCCCAGGTGACTCCAGCCAAGAAAGTATCAGGAAGTGTGGCTCACTGAAACACACTACACTGCAATATATCATACACATTGCATACAGTATATATGGACTATGGATTACATATTCAATACAGTGAATACTTCATATGGAAAATATAAGGTCAAATACGCTCCACGGAATTAAAAAAAAATTACTTCAATAACTCACAGTCGCAATTTGTGCATTTGTCTATATGTTTTGCAACATCTTACTCTGATCAACATAATGCATTTTGTTTCATTAAATTGCAGTACATTTTTGTTAGGGCAGTCAGTGAACTGGAGTTATCTTTTTAAAAATCAAGCTAGAGTTACTGTGGTAATAACCGTTAAGAAAAGTGCTATAAAAATACATCTCCTGCTCGAGTTCTGAAAGCATAATTTACAAACGCCCTCTCGCCTCTCCAGTCCTGGGGCCCAGGCTGACTCCACCATCGTCCGCTGTGCCCGCGATCGCTAGCCCGCGCTTACGCTTGCTTTCGTTTCGTCTTCGCGAAACGGGGCCAGCGCCTCACGCTCACAGCCCAGGGGAGGACATCAGACAGGCAAACGCTCAGACCTTTTTTATCGCCATGGCGACGTCGATCGCGCTGGTGCTGGTGGATGAGGGCGGCCCCTTTTCGGCGCACGCGAGCTCCGCTCTCTCGTGCGACGTCCCCGCGGAAATTCGCCATCGTTCCGCCCGTCAGAAACGCAGCCGAGCACCTGCCTACCCTTCCTGCTTCATCAAGGCCTTTGTTTACCTTCCCCAAAGCGTGTGTGAAACGAAGATGAGTGCATATTCAATGCACAGCTCCTGGGGGGGAAAAACGATGCATAACAAGGGCAGACTCATAAAGTTTGCATCATCAAACACAAGTAAAATAAATATTTAACCAGGAATGAAGATGAGGACTCTACAAGAGACACACAGTAGCTGAAGTACACGTGTTAACCTGAAGAATCACGTGTGCAAGACTCCACAGAATCACACCACACGATGAAGGAATATCAACCTGTTCCTTTGATTTCAGCCCGTCTGAACAGAATCAGACCATTTTAATCAGTTTGCAGTTCTGAGAGAGCAATGAAGCCATCAAGCACCTTGTTAGTGAGTGTCGAAGCTGGCGGTGTGTTCTAAATATGAATTTCCCTCGCAGAATTTAACAGTGGAGGCCAATAACCCTTTTCTCATTCAGAAGAGCACCCCAGTGTGTCTGAGGGAAATGAGAACACAGTCAGAGGGGGCGTTTCAGGCGATGGAAGCAACTGTGTTATTACTCACAACACAGACCCCAGAGCAGCGAAAATACGCGTTAAATATCCAGACCACTGTAAGCATTAACTGTTACACACAATCACACACACACACACACACACACACACACACACACACACACAAACACACACACACAGACACACACACACACACACACACACACACACACACAAACACACACACACAGACACACACACACTGAAGCATTACTCACAGAGGTATTTTCACACACCAGCTTGTCCCCTGCTCAGGGTCAGTCCGGTCGCTGTCCTCCTCCCATAAAGATGATATATCTGCAGAAGACACACAACACACAACATTTATGTTTGCTGGGTGGATAAGTAAACAGTCCGTGAGAATAATCCATCAAAACACCTGGCTAGTCCGGCAAGGATTTGGAGAGCTAATCATTATTTATTTATTCATCTTTATGTTCAGTCCGCTGTGGGGCTGTGGTTGTGGGATGTGGGCTATATGGCACTCTCTCTTATGAAGAATTTTGGAAGTGTTTTAAGGTCCAAGTGACACCTGTGCTGAAGTCTGCTCAGCGTTCTCTCTCAGGGAGATGTGCGTGTGAGCGCTCACTGCTCTTCTGTACTCAGACGACTCACTGCGTTACTGCTCCGGCTTTTCCGTCATCATGTCTGACGGCTTGAGCGCACGGTTAGCCTGACGGGTCCAGCGCACGGTTAGCCTGACGGGTCGAGCGCACGGTTAGCCTGACGGGTCCAGCGCACGGTTAGCCTGACGGGTCGAGCGCACGGTTAGCCTGACGGCTCCAGCGCACGGTTAGCCTGACGGCTCCAGCGCACGGTTAGCCTGATGGGTCCAGCCCACGGTTAGCCTGACGGCTCCAGCGCACGGTTAGCCTGACGGCTCCAACGCACGGTTAGCCTGATGGCTCCAGCGCACGGTTAGCCTGACGGCTCCAGCGCACGGTTAGCCTGACGGGTCCAGCGCACGGTTAGCCTGACGGGTCGAGCGCACGGTTAGCCTGATGGCTCCAGCGCACGGTTAGCCTGACGGGTCCAGCGCACGGTTAGCCTGACGGGTCGAGCGCACGGTTAGCCTGACGGCTCCAGCGCACGGTTAGCCTGACGGCTCCAGCGCACGGTTAGCCTGATGGGTCCAGCCCACGGTTAGCCTGACGGCTCCAGCGCACGGTTAGCCTGACGGCTCCAACGCACGGTTAGCCTGATGGCTCCAGCGCACGGTTAGCCTGACGGCTCCAGCGCACGGTTAGCCTGACGGGTCGAGCGCACGGTTAGCCTGACGGGTCCAGCGCACGGTTAGCCTGACGGGTCCAGCGCACGGTTAGCCTGACGGCTCCAGCGCACGGTTAGCCTGAAGGGTCCAGCGCACGGTTAGCCTGATGGCTCCAGCGCACGGTTAGCCTGACGGGTCGAGCGCACGGTTAGCCTGATGGCTCCAGCGCACGGTTAGCCTGACGGCTCCAGCGCAAGGTTAGCCTGACGGGTCCAGCGCATGGTTAGCCTGACTGAGGCTGGGGATGCTGCCTTCAGAGGCATCTCAACTTACAGCCAATGACCTTCACAGAGAGAGAGAGAGAGAGAGAGAGAGAGAGAGAGAGAGAGAGAGAGAGAGAGAGAGAGAGAGAGAGAGAGAGAGAGAGAGAGAGAGAGAGAGAGAGAGAGAGAGAGAGAGAGAGAGAGAGAGAGAGAGAGAGAGAGAGAGAGCATGTAAAGTTAAGCTATCAGAACAGGTTTAGGGTGTCCATCAAGCAACCACAGAGCTTTCTTCTACTGAGAAATGACTTCATGAATCACAGCATTGCAAATTATTTCCAATCTCTCTTTCTCTCTGTGCACAACATTAGAAAATAAATGACACACAACACTACAGCGGGGGTGGTGGCATTTGCCACTCAAAACTGGTCTTCCTTTACAATCATCCTCGGGTCGCGTAAAACCTGCCACCAATCGGTCCTGACTACAGAGAAGCCAGAGAGCCAGTCTGAAGAGCCGAGTCTGAGCGAAGCATGGAGCACACAGCGCAATGTTCAGCGTCAAACCAGCTCCAATCAGGGGACATTTACAATGGACTGCATTCACTGTGACTCATATCAAGCCTGGTTGTGTTGACATCCCTCACAGTTCAAACTTTTCAGCAGATGCACATTTAGATCCGCACTTCTATTTGTTCTGTTTCATTGAAACCTGAAGCTTCTCAGAGTGGTTAGAGGGGGCAAAAAAGATATTCCAAATAATTTAAAAAGATATTACACAAACATGGACACAGACAAATACACACTCTAATAAAATCCACACTGCCCTTCAGAACTACAAGCAATGTCAGCACTTCTTATTATAAAAACACATAAATATTAATGACAAGAGCTGACTTGTAATTAACCTTCAAACTCAAAATTTAGCTTAGTACATGCGCACAGAAAAAAAAAACACAATCAAAGGTGTCGCTTCTCCCCCCGCCCCCCCAAGTGTCTCTGAAGTCCCCAATGCCAAAAGGCCATTAGAAGTAAATAAATTTAAAAGAATGAAGACTTTTGGGGATACCGTTTCGCAAGTGATGCACGCATATTTATAAACTTCATAGTCGTTTGAAGTACCTGTTTCTCCACTCACTGCGGCTATTTCAAGGCTATTTCCAGTTGAAAACTTCGCCTCGGTTTAATAACAGAATGCAATTAAACCTACGTGGATGTCTGAATAATACGGCAGTTTCCTGCAAATAACTGCTGAACCAGCTGGAGCAGCGCAGCTGAAATTAGTTAAGAACTGCAGAGTAATCTTTCACCGCGGTGTGCCTTCTCAAGCTCTCCTGCACTGTGTGTGTGTGTGTGTGTGTGTACATATGTGTGTGTGCATGCGTGTGTGTGTATATGAGTGTGTGTGTGTGCATGAGTGTGTATATGAGTGTGTGTGTGTGTGTGTGTGCATGAATGTGTGTATATGAGTGTACGTGTGTGTGTGCATGTGTGTGTGTGAGTGTACGTGTACATATGTGTATGCATGCATGTGTCTGCATGTGCATATATATGAGTGTACGTGTGTGTGTGTGTGTGTGTGTGTATAAGTGTGTGTGCGTGCATGTGTGTGTATATGAGTGTGTGTGTGCATGTGTGTGTGTGTGTGTGTGTCCATGAGTGTGTGTGTGTATATGAGTGTACGTGTGTGTGTGCATGTGTGTGTGTGTGAGTGTATGTGTACATATGTGTGTGCATGCATGTGTCTGCATGTGCGTGTATATGAGTGTACATGTGTGTGTGTGTGTGTGTGTGTACACAGGCACATCCATGTGTAAGCACAGATGTTCTTTAATCCTTGTTCAACTAGTTGCAAAATTACCTGCAGGTAGCCTAATCCTTAAAGTTTGCGAAATCCTCAACAGATCCTCATTTCTACAATGAAGTTATTTCTAGAAATATCATAGTTGAAAACTACAAGGCCAGCGTAAACCTTAATAATTAATCCAACCTTACAGCATGTTGGACGGTCAGCATTTTGAAGTATGTTTAATAAAACTTTCCATCCAAGGCAAGGCTGCTCAGCTGCCAGGTGTGTGAGTCGCCTGTTACACTGCGCTGCAGACACTCAGCCTTGAGACCTACACAGCTGAACCCAGAGATGAGACTAATGTTAAAACCAACTGCGTAATAATGCAATAATGCTGTTGCTGTAATAATAATAATAATAATACATTCAATAAATAAAAATCTCAAGCATGCTGCAGATGGTCCACCTGCTTCTGAACAGATATAACCCAGTGAGTTTACATTTTATCCTGCCAGCCATAATACACACACACACAGACATGCACACACAAACACACACACACACACACACACACACACACACAAGCACTCACACACACACATGCACACACACTCACACACAAGCGCTCACACACACACACACACACACACACACACACACACACACAAGCACTCACACACACACATGCACACACACTCACACACAAGCGCTCACACACACACACACACACACACGTGCACACACACACACACACAAGCTCTCACACACACACACGTGAGCACACACACACACACAGACACACATTTGAGCAAACAGCAGAGTGCTGGCTGCTCTTACAGTGAGTCCTCACAGTGAGTATCAGTCTTCATAATAACTCTCAGAGAGAACGCCTGGCACAGTTTACTCACGGATGTTTGCTACCTCGCTTTGCCAAAACCTTCTGCCTCTGAGCCACAGAGGACAGCTAGCTTTCCACTGCTGATATTCTCCAAAGAGAACACGATATGAGGAAAAAATGCTTTAACGAAAAAAATAACAACACCGAAAATATCTGCAGGTGCCAGGAGTAGGTGGCAGGAGAAGAATGTGGAGGTGGAGAGGCCTGCTTACTGGCTGGCAGCGGCCAGCTGCTTAAAGAAGCAAAGTCACGGCGCGTGTTTGTTACTCGCTGTTATAAAAAGCACCGCAGACACCGGAGGGCTTTCGGGCCGGCCAGAATCTTGTGGCCAAAACGGGCTCCTCGTTCGCTCAGATGCAGCCTCTCTCCCGCCCTTTCTTTCCTTCTCTGTGTGTGTGGAGAGGAAACCACTCAGTTTCACCCTGTCATTTTTTCCCTCCTTTTTTGGGGATTTATTTTTGGTCATTTGGAAGCCATTTTGTAGCCAGATGTGCTTTTCCACAGAGCGCTCAGTTCTCCCTGCATTACCATGCCGGTGAAAAAGGTCACCTGGGGAGTGTGATATGACTGGAATACGGCGTGTGCGTGTGACACAGAGCAGACGTGGTGATGAGCAGAGCAGACGTGGTGAGCAGACGTGGCGATGAGCAGAGCAGACGTGGTGATGAGCAGAGCAGGCGTGGTGATGAGCAGAGCAGACGTTGGCGATGAGCATTCTGCGGCCAGTGGGTAACGCTCACTCCCAGGTTCGGGGGAGAGTGCACCTGTGGGCAGGCTCCCCGTGGGAGACGGGACGGCGTTGAGGACGTGCCGCGTGGCCCTCGCGGATCGATAGCGGCGGGCAGGGAGGGAGGACCGCTCTGTTTTCGCCCAATCAGCAGCAGCCCTGACCCTACCAACCAATGAAGTCTCATCCAGCTCACAGTGAGCTAACCCAGGTACCCTCTCTCTCACACACACACACACACACACACACACACACACAGATAGCCTCACAACAACACACACACACACACACAGACACCCTCACAACGACACACACACACACACACACACACACACACACAGATACCCTCACAACGACACACACACACACACACACACTCTCTCTCTCTCCATTTCAGACTCCAGGGGCTTATAGCCCAGATCCTTTATTGTTGACCTGTGTGTGTGTTATTGTCTGCGGTGTGCGTTTTATTTGGTGTTACCCCCCCTCCCCTCCCCACCACCCCGAGTCCCTTTGAGGCTAGCCTGAGCTGGACAGAAAGGAGCTCATTTCCTTTGCCTTCTGACTGACTGACTCTCACAGACCCACTGAGCATTCTCCATTTCCCCTAAAGCTCCGGTATCAAAGCTTCATGAAAAGCTAAATAAATAAATAAAGAAATAAAACAGCAGTTAAATCAATCCAGCCAAGAAAAATTGTATCCTACATTTATCAGAGAGGGAAATGCCAGCATTAGGATTTAAAAAAAAAAAAAAAAGATTACATTTTCTTGCCAAACAAGAAAGCTTTGGCAAGTGTGCTGCTCAAAGAGCTGGAGACAGTGAACACCCTGGTGAAACAGTGAACACCCTGGTGAGACAGTGAACACCCTGGTGAGACAGTGAACACCCTGGTGAAACAGTCTAGCCCTTTCTGCAGCTCACACACCTCCTGACCGAAGCGGCTGACCGGCAGGATGCAAGAACACAGAACTGCAGCAGGCCGCCATTTTGTTTTTTTCAGGAGTGACCGCTGCCTGCCCGTCAGAAAACACAGCGACCCCCCCCATTACTCACGCGCTCATTCCCCCCCCCCCCCCCCCATTACTCACACGCTCATTTTCTGCCCCTACACCTGGGAAACGGCGACTTCCTGACTGATGGTTTGTAAACAAAAATCAAAAATGTCATAAGCACAAATAACAAGCGCCATCATGCAATATATAAACACATATTTCACACGTCTGCAGGGCGAGCCAGGGATGTAACCGGGTGTGAGTTATGTGGCATGATCTAAGCTTTTTCTAGAGGCCATTCGTTCCCGAAGATCAATAAAGTTTTATGGAAGGTTGTGTGGGGCACTGTGCGGACAGAGGAAAATCACACTCATCCAGGGCTTATAAATAAAATAAAAAGGAAAATGGCCTCTTTCGCTACCTGCTGGTGATACATCTCCATCGCCGGGGCGCGGACGTGCTGTCGTCGGGGGTGCCTAAAACGACGGTTTCCAGAATGGAGTCGCAAACTGACACAAACGTACGCGACGCGTTCACGTCACCGTTAGCCTCGCCGTCGGCTACTGACAAATGTGCCTGCAAACGCGCGTGGAGAAACAAGAAATAAAAAAACTCCTTTTGGTAGCGCTGTGTGTGCGCTGTGGGTGTGCTGTGGGTGCATTGTGGCTGTGCTGTGGGTGTGCTGTGGGTGCGTTGTGGGTGTGCTGTGGGTGTGCTGTGGGTGCTGTGTGGGTGTGTTGTGGGTGTGCTGTGGGTGTGCTGCAGGTGGCTGTGCTGTGGCTGTGCTGTGGGGCGCCACGCCCTGATAAATCTCACCGGTTTTTTTATCTGCAGCCCAAGGCCCCGCTTCATCAGGGTGCATGAACGGCCCCCTTAGCAGCAGATCAAACTGCACGGGGGGGGGGGGGTGAGGGGAGGGCGGGGCGTGACCAGGAGGTTGCAGGTTTCCATCCCAGGCAGAGCACTTCGTCTGTGCCCCTGAGTGACGTACTTAACCTAGTGCATTCTTTTTCATTATGTAAACATGTACACAACAGTGTGTCAGTCATGCTGATTACTGTCTTTTTTTAGCCAGCAGTAAGACATACAGCTCTACAGGACAAAAACCCGGAATTTCAAAACATTATGGCTAGTCAAGATGCAGAAATATACAGATCAATATGGAAGATAAATTAAGCAGTATGAATAAGAATTCTCTCCACAACTGAAAAAATTGTCTCTGTGTTAAATATGAGCTAAAAAATATTTTCATTCAAGCTCATCAGTATCTGTGCAAGGTTTTATTGTAGAAAAACAGCAAACAAAACATTTGGAATATCTTCTGTTTTCTGTATATTAGTGGTATAAAATCGATAAACTGCCACATCAGATTCGTATGGCCTTCCGTGCCCCAGGTTGTATCCTGTTAGCTTTAAATCCCCAGTCCAGTGCAGCTCTTCTCAGGGCTAACATTGCTCTGTAAATCCTCTAAAACCACACCGCACCCTCAGTCCCTTCGGTGCTGTTTTTCTTTGCAGTCCTTGAAACGATGAGTCGTCAAACCTCAGCCTCCACCCCCCCCCCCCGCCCCCCCCCCCCCACAAGCGCGTGCTCCACACCATCCCCGTAAATCTCCCCCGTTTCACTCTCCCGCAAGAAAACAACTCCGTTTCCTCTCCTTGCCTGCATCCTTTCTTTTTTCTCTTTAATTCCCTTAATCTCCCCGTTGCGTTTTCTACTGTGTGACCACTCAATTCCCTCTGTCTTATATTTATGATCTCGGAATCTATTATATCCTTTCTCCTACCTCAAGGATTCCATTTATCAGCTTTCTTTAAGACACTATTTCTCCCAGGATGCATCTGATGTAGTTCCTCAAGGCTCCGTTCTGGGTTCCTTCCCTTTATTGCACCATATATCTCCCCTCAAGATACATTAAGGCCGCACTGTCATCAATCCAAACCTTTCTAAATCTGAAATAGTCTCCGCCAGAACTACTCTCTTTGTGTCCCCTCCCATTTCAATGAACATGTACTGTTTGCAGAGTAGGGTTCTACAACAACTTGTTTTTTTGTTTTGTTTTTTGTGGGGGGGGGGGGGGGGGGGGGAATATTCTGAAAATATGGTGCTTAAGACCCACATACATTCTGTGAACTACATACAAAGGAAGAATGCATGAACAGGCATTTTACTGGCGTAAACTATGCAGAATACATCTCGTTAGAATATGTACGGTTTATTAATCTATCACAAGTGTGAGGCGGGGCGGTACGGTGGTGCAGTGGGTAGCGTGTTCCGTGCCCGTGTGGGTTTCCACCGGGTACTCTCGCCCAATGTATGCTGGGATAGGCTCCAGCACCCCCGCGACCCGACCCTGGATAAGCAGTTCTGGCTTTTCGGTAATGGTAATGGCAGCAGTAAGTTATGTTGTAGCATGTCCATCACTGTACTCTCACCACAACTACTGTCCTCTCAGCATAATTACTGCTGCCTTTCACCTGCTCTCATCTGTGTCTGTCTAATATGCACCCCCTTCATGTCCAAGCTCATTTCTTTTCCTCCTTCTTACAACTTTGAAAATTCATAAACCTGCATTCCATTTCTTGTTTTGTTTTTCCCTAGTTATTATTATTCCTGGTTGTTGTTGAAATATGATCCTTGTTTTCATTTATTTATCTATTTATTTCAGCACGTCAGCTGTGGCACATCCAGGGATGCCTGCACATTGCTCACTCACTTCTGCTCACAGATTAAAAACGGGATCTACCGTCTATTATTCACAAAAGTGCACGAGCACCTCCAGCATATCCAGGGTCTTTTCAAAGACAATTTGAGACAACTCCATGCCTGTTTTTGTGCAAGTGTGTGTGTGAGTGTGTACGCGCGCGCATGTGTGTGTGTGTCTGTGTGCGTGTATGTGTGTGAGTGTGTGTGTGTGTTTATATTCTGTGTGGATGTGCCTGCCAGACTCTCTGTTTGACTCACCTTAACATCAGCATTGTAGCCTCAATCTGCCAGTACAAATAAAAAACCACAGTAAAATAGCACCTCTACCGTCTCTCATTTTTCCATCACTCTCTTTTGGAATGACTCTCTCAGACACACACACACACACACACACGCACGCACGCACGCACGCACGCACGCACACACACACACACACACTTTTTAGCAGTATGAGTAGAATCCAGCATTAATTATATGTAACTACTGATAAGCTGGAAAGTGATTTGCACAAACCGATCATTTAGATGGTGGTAATGCTGAGAAAGGGAAGAGGGGATGTGGGACAGACATTACTCATTCATACATAAATATATTCATCTTCATAACACAGTTTGTTCTTTTCATTTAACGGCACACTCATGATGATATAAGTATAAAATAATGAAAATAATAAAATTAATTGAAAATGAATCTCAAAGGATTATGCTGGTTTTATTGAACCCCCACTCCTAGCCACTCCATTCTTTTTTCTCACACACTCACTCTCCAGTGGGAGGGGGCTGACCAATGGGGGGGGGGACTGACCAATGGGAGGGGGCTCTTCACACTTTATGAAGCCATCTCACTCGCTGTCAGTCAAGAGGTGCTTTCAACACAGAGACCCACCCCCCCCCCCCCCCACACCGCAAACATCTCTGTCTTGCTCTCTCTCTCTCACTAAAAGAGCACCACTCACCTATTTTTATATATTTTTTCTCTCTCTCTTTCTATATCTCTCTCTGTCTATCTCCCTCTTTCTCTCGTTGCTACACATAGGGGTTGTATACACGGGTCTAGAGTGGTTTTCTGACTGAATGGCTGGTGACCGCACGAGAGCAGCTTTCTCAGTGTAATTGAAGAATCTGCTAGAAACACTTCAGAGTCCTTACAGATTTTATTGTTCATCCCCATGGACACTGAATTCCCTCAACAGTCAACTCCAGTCAAATCTAACGCCCTGCATTCCTTCTTCAGGTTGTGTACAGATCATTTCTCGCTGAACCCAGGATGAACAATAGGAGTTTGAACAGCCCTCTCCCTGTCTGTGCAGTGATTCAAATTCAAGAAAGCAAGTCACTCATATTCTCCATACAGCCTATCCAGTTTACACTTCATTCATATTCTCTATGCAACTTTCCTTGGTGAAATAGTCGGCACACAAATATTTTCTTATTATAATATTAATAAACACACGTTATAGCGAAGAGTCATTCTTTTAAGCAGGTGCGTACAGTGCATGCTTGATCTCAGGGAAATGTAGAATACTTTTTGAACTGAATGTTTCATTGATATCTTGAACAGAGAAAGCTGTATAATGCAAATATCATACACATCGCACACTGCTAACAACAAGCCTACATCACACCTGCATTATACTATACGAGCCACACAATGCAATAACACATTATACTATACTACACTACACTACTATGCACTATATTAAACTACAGTATGAGCTATAAGAACTATATGCTGTTCTGCATTACACTATACTATGCTATACCTCAATATATTAAACTATACTGCATTAAACTATGGTATAGTAAAGTACATTATACTCCACTGTACTATACCACATTATACTATAGTACACTATATTCTTTATACTCTGCACTACATTAAACTATAGTATAAGCTATAAGAACTATAAGCTATTCTAACAGTATCACATTATATACATTATACTATGCTATACAATATACACTACACTATATTCTACAATACTACATTATACTGCGCTATACAATATACACTATGCTATATTGTACGATACTACACTATATTATGCTATACAATATACACTATACTGTGCTATAGCACATTGTACTATGCTATACCATAATACAATGCAATGCATATCCTTTTTTTGCCCAGAAAACAACTCACTCTTCACATTATGATATTGAAGGGATTTTTTCATTTTATTGACATTACTGCTCATTTAGGTTTATACACAAAATACGTTAGCATGTCTGTGGATTCTCTGTATCGCTGTAAGAAGAGATAGTGAATAGAACAGAGGAGTCCATTTGTATGCTGCACATTACTGTACACACTGTTCTCTAAGATGACTACTATTAGCCACAATCCAGAGCCCCAGATTTATGTGTCTGTCCATCACAGACGTCAGTGGAATTAGAGCCAACTGCCAGACACATGAGCTTTTCATACTGTGTGTGTTTGCGTGTGTGTGTGTGTGTGTGTGTGTGTGTTTTGGGTGCATGTACGTGTATCTGTGTGTTTTGCATGTGTATCTGAGTGTGTAGGTGTGTGCATATGTCTGTGTGTGAGAGTATGTGTGTATGTATGTGTTGGGGAGGTGGGGTGAATGCGTGTCTGTGTCTGTGTGTGAGATTGTGTGTCTGTGTGTGTGTGTTTGGGCGTGTGATAATCACACCGACACTCAACTTTATTCTGCTGAAGGTTGTGGCCACAGAGCTGGAGTTTGAGGCAGCAAATAAACATCGGCTGCAGAAGGTGACATCACCCCCTGAACCTCAATAAGGCTGTGATTAGTCGCTGTTGGTGGGGTCTTTGGTCTTTAACACGGGGAGTAAATCGTTTCCCTTGTGCAGTGCTGTGGTTAGAAACAGGCAGTAGTACTAACCACTCTCCCCCACCAAGCCCTATGTCACCATGCTGTTTAAAGGGGGCCTTTGCAAAATGAAACCTACATCAATTCTTCAACGTGAATAAGACTTCACCTCTACTTCACAGATTTTCTGCCGAAGGCACTGGTCCTGAATGCTGCCAGTTCCGCCCAAACGATCTTCATCACGATTAGAAATTTGGTTATTTTCCCCACACTCATCTGAAATAGACATGCCAAAGACAGCTACCTCTCAGCCCCAAATCAAAGGGTCTGAACCTCCCACGATCAGTCATCTGATTGGTTAAAAAGAAGTAAATCATTCTTATTTCTGAATGAGAGAGAAACAGGACATGGGGCCTGTGTTTAACTCTTTAACAGCCATTAGCGCAAATGGAATCTATGCTTCAGACAGGACACGTGCGTTTTTTAGTCCGTGATTGTACTGTCCCTCCTTCCAGCATCGTCTACCCTTTTATTCCCAGGGGATTCATCTCCCATTTCCACCTACAATGCATATGCTGTCTTTCTCACTCTTTCATTCTGTTCCCCTCTCCCTGCCTATCAAACACATACTCTCACACAAGCACACACACATTCATGCCCACCAATATAATAGAGTAGACAGTGCCATTTCAGTTATTATTATGAAACCAACTAATAATGTGGTTTAACAGCAAAAAATATATATATTTTAATAGATGTAAGATTCACATCCATTTTAAATGCAAATAAACAGTAACGATGCAATCATCAACGCGCCTGTCCAAAGATTGGTGCGCAAGCAGAAATTATGGGTGACAGTGACAGTTTCTGGGAAATCATAAACAAGCACATTCTGATAAAAATCATCAGGCAGTACCAGATCATTTACACTTGACTCTGATTGGCTGATTGCTTAATTGTTTAAGTGATTGATTAATTGCTTAATTGATTGAAGCACATTTCACTCAATGCTAAGTCAATCAAGCTGCTAATTTTGTCTCCGCTGATTGTAAAACATTGTGAAGCAGCTCGTGTTTCCGGGCTGAAATCAGCGTTCAGAGAGCGGTGAGAGAGACGTGGGGGGGGGGGGGGGGGGGGCGCATGAGAGGCAGGGAGGGCGGGGCCATCAGATGTGACCAGAGAGATCTCATTAGTGGGGGCGTAGTGGAGGCCTTTACCAGGGCATGCGCCCAGCCCACCCCCGCCCCCCGGCCCACCCCCACCCAGACCCCCGCCCCCCCCCCCCCCCCCCCCCCCCCCGGCTGATTCGCTGTAATTCAGAAGAGCTGCAGTCTGCTGGCTGCTCGGAGGCTCTGTGTTATTGCTGCATCAAACTCCTAATGAATACAGTTTCCTCCACATGCAATGAATCCTCTTTAATCAAGTCCAGAGCTAATGACTCACAGCAGCGGAACGGCAGAGACATAACATCTGATTACACGCAGGGTGCGACTCCGCGGACAGACCGCACACCCTCAGACAACGCCCATTAAACCCCATCTTCAAAGGCCGAAGGTTTCACACTGTATTGTAGTCGTCATGTGCACAGCTGGTACATTAAAAAAATTTTTAATATGTTGAAATAGTGTGTGCATGCCTGCGCATGTGTGTGAGTGCATGCATGTGCGAGAGTGTGAGTGAGCGCGTGCATGTGCCTATGTGTGTGTGTTTGGTTGTGTGAGTGTGTGTGTGTGTGTGTGCGCGCATGCATGTGTGTGCACACACAAGTGAATACCCTTTTGTTCGATGCTGCCAAAATATTCATTTTTTCGGCCTTTGAAGAAGGTGGCTGGCGTAGATGATTGACAGGGATGAGACATGCAAGCCCCGCCCCTGCCTATTCAGGGCTTCAGAGCCCTCTCGCCCTCTCGCTTTCCTCCGAAACCTTAATCACAGAAGCACCATTAGCATGCACAAGAGTTGTAAGAGTTTTCAGAAGAGTGTAATTACCGCGTCTTCATCCGAGCAGCTGAGTGACGGAAACGTGGCTCTTTTGAGTATAAATAGCTTCAGACACCGCGGAGCAATGTGCTGCACCGAGGCACAGAGAACTAGGCCAGGAACCTGGAGGTTACGGGTTCAAATCCTCAGTGGGATACACTTCTTTTAGGCCAGACCAGTGGTTGCCCCTCATGGAGGCCTACAGGAGTACACAGATTTGCGTTTTATACTGTCCCTAATGTACCTGACTCATCTAATAAATGGCTTTATGATGAGTTCATTAAATTGTTTTTTTTGTTTGTTTTTTTTGTATAATATGTGCTGAAATACATTTTAAGTTTGTGTGTGCACAGGTTGTGTGTCAGTCCTGGGATAGAATGAGAGTGTGTGTGTGCACGGGTTGTGTGTCAGTCCTGGGACAGTGAGAGTGTGTGTCCTCTTCAGACCTCCAGGCCTGTTACTGGGGAACATTGCTCTAGAAGAAGGTACTGCACCACGCCCTTACCTGGCCACAGCACAGAGAACCTCCATGCACCAAAGGCCAGCCTGGGTGAGCACTGCAGAGTGCACTTCTCATGCTTATCCTATTCTGACCTCATTCATACTACAGTTCTGCTGCTTCTCTCGCCCACGCTCAATATTTATTAAATTATGGACACTATATACATAATA
Source organism: Anguilla pacifica (assembly GCA_039654925.1). Taxonomy (NCBI): domain Eukaryota; kingdom Metazoa; phylum Chordata; class Actinopteri; order Anguilliformes; family Anguillidae; genus Anguilla; species Anguilla pacifica. Next base: position 43,703,344 of record CM077299.1, read on the forward strand.
TATTAAGTTACAGCTATGGCAGGGTAATGTGTGAGCATCTAATTAGACTAGCAGGGTTTTTTTTGACCGTGTGGTCATTTTTAAAATGAAGTGTCAGGCTTTTGTGATGCATCAGTGTAAGTAATCGTGCAGCAGACAGAAAGACTTGCTCGCTGGGTTATTGCATTAGCGCTGCTAGCGGCTCCTGCTTAGCGCAGCGCTACAGCGATCTCTGACGGGGGCCGCCCTCCTATCCAAAACCAAACCGCACTTTGAATGCTAAAGATACAGAAACGCAAAGCAAAGCAAAGCCAATGACACCAAGCGTCTGCCATCACTGTCCCCACAACATGCCAGGCGATCACATCCATGTCATGTAACACTTTTCCCCACCACAAAGACTTTGGGAATCGATTAACAACGTCTTAGTAATGTTTACCAGCACTCACAAGCAACCCGTCAATGCCCAACTGCACCTTCAGATCAACTTCACCTCTCTAACACAACCCCAACTTCAGATTGACTATACCTCTCCAACATAACAGAATAATGCACAACCCCACCTTCAGATCAACATCACCTCTCTAACACAACCTAATAGCACACAACCCCACCTTCAGATCAACATCACCTCTCTAACACAACCTAATAACA
>CM077299.1:43706476-43713976 GCA_039654925.1 Anguilla pacifica
CAGACACACACACACGCACATTCACACACACACACAGACATGCATGTACACACACACACCACACACACACTCGCATGTACGTACGCACACACACACAGACACACACACATACAAACACGCATGTATTAACAGTATGAGTGCATATAACTATAATTATACAGTATTATGATCAGATTATAATGCATTATAAGCATGTTTATTATCCATTATAGACACCGACATCAGAGAAAGTGTTACCAATATGCTAAAGGTGGAATCACAAAAGGGTTCATACTCATGGTTAATACGACAAAGAAAATGATAACATGATACCATCACAGATCACACTTTGGCATAAGAGGAGTCATAGGAGGTCATGCAAAATTGGCCGGTGATTTAGAGTTCTCTTGGCGGGAGGTTCTGGTCTTATTCTGCACTCTGAAGAGTGATGAGGCAGCCACGGTGGTAAAGAACATATCCATTAAGACGCTAAACGACTGCAATTACACTTAAGCACAGTATTCCCTCAATTCAAATGAGTCCCCGTTGTGCCATGCATTTTGGGGAAGAGACGTGTGTACTTTGTGGCATGATGATTTATTGTGACATGCTGCCTCTCTACATGCCTGAAGAGTGACACTGTAAGGATTTTTTTTTTTTCTATTAAGGACATTAAGCATGAGGACCGGTGCGTTGCCGCGGTGACGGTCTCCAGGCCCAAGGCCCTGCAGGGGGCACTGTGATTGTACCCCTGAGCACGGTGCTTAACACGAATGACTCCAGTAAAACATCCGCATGGACGGGGCGTAAAAACGGAGGCAGTATAAATTGATCTGGCCGAGGCGTCCGGTGTCTGCCAGGCAAATGGATAATAACGATGACAGCCCCCCAGCAGGTCCGGTGTGAGTAACTGGGGGGGCTCGTGTCAAAGCGAACTCGCTCCAGAGGCTGCAATCGGGCCGCGTGGCACTTTAAGAGTCTGGAGCGGAGAGTCTGGAGGCATGGATCTCAACACAGCCCGGCTGCGGCTGCAGGATGCTGCCACTCTACGCCACGCCCACGCCATGCCCACGCCATGCCACGCCCACGCCACGCCCACGCCAAATCACCTGGCCGTCCCCCAGGGGCGAGAGAGGCAGCGGAGATGGGCCAATAGGGACGGGGAGAGCAAGCAGGTCCTGTGACCTTCTGGACTTGTAACCAGAAGGTCACAGGTTCAATTCCCCAGTCGGACACTGCCGCTGTAGCCCTGAGCAACCTGCATCGCTTCAGTATGTATCCAGCTGTATGAATGGATGCAGTGTAAATGCTATGTAAATGTTGTGTAAGTCGCTCTGGATAAGAGCGTCTGCTAAACGCCTGTAATGTACTCCAGTGGAGCTCTGCGGTACGCTAACTCGGTTTGCAAAAAAAATAAATCAGCAACTTACTTTGGGGCAAGTTAATCACATGAAGCTCCAGTCACAGTTTTAGCCACTCGTTAGCGCCATACCGCTAAAAGCGTAAATCTCCAGATACTGGGATGGGGAGCACAAAAACAAACGAATGTGTACAGACGTAATGTGAATGCAAGCGGACTGCTGATTTAACAGACACCGTGTCTGACGTCTGGGGGGGTTGTCTGTAAAGTGGTAGAACGAGGCTAGAGATACGCACAACCAATCAGAAGCAAAAAGCTAGTAACTGACATTTACAACGTCCAATGAGAAACCATCTAAAAAATAAATAAAAAACACAGTGGGGCCCATCTGACCAGGCAAAGCCAATGACAGAGCTGGATTCCCTGGGCCTTCCTGCAGGGCCTACAGCCTGGAAAAGGAGCCCAATTTCTCCACCTTCACACCAGTGGAGTGATGCCTCACCATTCTGCAGGGAGAAGCGTGTCTGTACTGGTCAGTACCCGCTGTTCTGCAGAGAGAAGCGTGTCTGTACTGGTCAGTACTCGCTGTTCTGCAGAGAGGAGCGTGTCTGTACTGGTCAGTACTCGCTGTTCTGCAGAGAGAAGCGTGTCTGTACTGGTCAGTACCCGGTGTCCTGCAGTTTAGGGTGATGCGCAGTGACAGTCTCAGGGCTGGCCTTCACTGAGGTGGGGGCTCAATGCTAGTGTTGGGCGATGGGAGTTATGGAACCCCACAGTGAAACACACACAAGGCCCGTGAAATATGTGAAACAGGTTTTAAACATTTTTTGTTGCAGAATGTTTATGTAGAAACTGGGTTATCTTTCCCTGCAGTTTAGGGAAGTTAGACATGCTCTTTGTGTCCATTAGCTTGTTGCACTAACTTGAACAGAAGGTGAAACTTTTTTGACACGCTGGGTAGTTATTTTTGTTTTGTACAGCATAAAACACTAAACGTCAAAACAACCTTTTGGTTGAGTCTTGAACATAAGAAGTGTTTGGTGGAAAATAACAATCATTTATGAGTCAGCTTTGTAAGGGCCATTTGTGTCAGTAAACTGTCATCTACAGTACAATTTCAGCATTCATTTCAGTGGGTTTGAACCTACGCTTGTTTAAAAAATTTTTTAAACATATTTTATCTTCATGTTTCAGGTAGCGCCATGTTATATATATATAGTTTGTCTCTGTTGGTAACACAATGACCGATTGCATGCCATCCCTGCAGCTGACAGTGAAGCTCACCACAATACAGAAACCCACTGTTCAAACCGGATGAGATGCTTTTGCCAGCTCCTGAATTTCCTGATTTTCGTGAACACCGTGACTCATTCATTTTTACATTTCAGGCATTTAGCCAGACACTGTTATCCAGGGGAGCGTACCCAGCTCACATTCTGTGCATACGGCGTGTGCATGCAGCTGCACATTAGCTGAAGTATCTCGGGTTAAGTGCCTTCAGCTCAGGGGTGCAGCGGCAGTGACCCACCTGGGACTCGAACCCGCAGCTCAGGAGCTGTTAGAGGCGTTGTCTAACCATTACGCTGCACCGCCGCCCCTAATGATGTCTCACACGCATTCTCCTCACAACATAACGAGAAAACAAATAGAGCAAATGTGACAGCGGCTCTGGCTCCATTACTCACGCCAGCGGAACACAGAGCGGAGGAAGGCTTGTGACTAATTAGCCTACTACGCGGCGGAAAAAAAACAAAAACTTTTTTTTTGTTTTCAGGCAGCAGGAAGGAAGGACCAGATGGTAACCCAGGGCAACAGCATCTCATTCTGAAGCCCTGAATACACGTTTTTCAAAAAATGGAAAAAGGGAAAAAAAAAACACCCTTGAGAATATTGGCTGGGCGAGATATTTTGACCTTCTGTTTGGTGTGAGAAAATGAGGGGGTGCCGCATGTTTTCAGGACAGTGCACATTATACAGCTCCAAAATGGCCAATCCTTAATGTTTAAGCATTTAACCAACATGGTTTCATGTGCCAAGGGAACAGAATGGCAGGGCAGTGTTGTGCACAGCGAACAGAATGATAGAGGGATCAGAATGATAGAGGGAACAGAATGAAAGAGAGAAGAGAATGTCAGTTTTTAACGTAATGCTTAGGGAACAGGATGGCAGTGTGATTCAGGGATTAGGGAATAAGATGGCAGTTTGGTGTGTGGATGTGTGCATGCGTGTGTGTGTGTGTGTGTGTGCTTAGGGAACATGGTGGAGGTTTTGCTTTCCACAGGAAAAAAAAAAATGAATGATTGGTTACAATCAGTCAATGGTGCAAAGTAACAAAATAGAAATACTTTGTTAGTGTACTTAAGTATTTTTTTAACACCACAGACACACATATGCAAAAAGAACACAGAAACACACGCACGCACACACACACACACACACGCACGCACAAACACACACACACAGACACACACGCACATATACATGCACGCACACATGCACACGCACAGACACTCAAACACACGCACGCACACGCACACACACACAGGCACTCACACACACACACACGCACATACACACACACACACACACACAGACACTCACACACACACACACACACATATACATGCACACGCACACACACACACACACACATACACACACTCACACACACACAAGGGGTAATCCTAAATCCTCCAGCAGAGACACCTCCATGATGCTGCACTCTCCCCTCTTAATAAATTGAGCACACTCTGTCCCTCAGAGCTCTCTGTGACCGGAGGCCATTTTGAGCGTGGCCCGCCCCACAGCTGATCGGTTATAGATCGGCCCGTGAAGAAGGGTTTTTATTTTATCTGTGCGGACGAGGCTGATGAACGCATGCTGGCCCGTTTGGCGGGAGTCTGGGAGGCAGGAGGCGAGGGAGGGAGAGAGCGCGGGAGGAGGCGCGGGAGGAGGCGAGGGAGGGAGAGAGCGCGGGAGGAGGCGAGGGAGGAGGCGAGGGAGGGAGGGGGGGAGGGGGCAAAGGAGGGAGCGAGGGAGGAGGCGAGCGAGGGAGGGGGCGAAGGAGGGAGGGAGGGAGGAGGCGAAGGAGGGAGGGAGGGAGGGTGGTGATGTGGCGATGGACCTCGATGGACCCAGGCTCCGGAAGCTTCTGTTCACACACTGTGTGTTTCATTGTGAGGCAGCGCAGACCCCAGCGCCGGGTCATCGATCACAGCCGCCCCCCCCCCCCCCCCGCCCCCCACCCGCACCCCCCAAATGACCCCAGCCCATGGTCCCTCACACCTCATTAAATAACATCAAATAAGAATTACACACATTTATTAAAATTAATTATACTGTGGTTTCCCCACATGAGGGAAGGGATTACTCTGTGATTATACGCTTGCACAAAACATGTAATGGATCATTATTATTATTATTATTATTATTATTATTATCTCATAGTTTTGCATCACAAAAATGACATCTGCATTGCTACGGTGATCTTTAGCTTTGCTTAAAAGATGGAGCCATGGTTTCGTTCATAATGAAAACATCCATGGGAATCAGCTTAAAGAAGAACACATGACCTTGTGTCAGATTGTATAACTGATTGATTTTCTATTGATATCCACCACCGCTGATCTCACATCATGTCGATATTGATGAAGAAGAAAGAGGAGGAACTGCATTCCACTGGACCTGTTTTCCCAGGGGGAGAAACGCTGTGATGCACCAGAGAGAATGGAGACATCAGCGAGCCCCCACAGGAACATGACGCTGCTTTTCCAACGTGATGAAGACAAGCTGACAAAGCGCGACGCTACAGGAGGTAAGGAGAGCGCCATGGCGAGCGGGGGGGGGGGGCTGCCAGCGGGGGAGGGTGGTGTGGCAGCGGGGTGGGGGGGCGTGGCAGCGGGGGAGGGTGGTGTGGCAGCAGGGTGGGGGGGCTAGTGGCAGCGGGGGGGGGGGGGGGCGTGGCAGCGGGGGAGGGGGGGCATGCCAGCAGGAGGGGAGGGGGAGGCATGCCAGCGGGGGAGGGGCTGTGGCAGTGGGGGAGGGGGTGTGCCAGTAGAGGAGGCGAGCATGTGAGCGGGGGCGCTGGGGGTTCTTCCAGCAGGGGTGGGGTGGCATGCCAGTGGGGGGAGGGGGGGGGGGTGCCAGCAGGGAAGGGGGGCATTTGATCGGGGGGGTGGGCACAGCAGCATGTCACCACTTTTTCTTCTCTTCACGCGCTTTAAAAAGCTCCACTGTTATGACGCCTGGACGATGAGCCTGCCAGCCGCGTGTCTGTTCCGGCGCTAACAGGGGCTCAGGTAGGCGGTGATGCCTGTGAAAGCATGTTTGCAAAGGTTGTTTCGCATAAAGTTTCAGGTTCAAATCCTGGGCAGCACCGCGCTGCTGTGTGGCTGAGCCCGCTGCTGAAACAGACGCCCAGCAGGTGATGTCATATTACAGAACATGCAGCCTGCCTCATACGAGAAGCACACCTGCTCAGCGCGACCTGTTCACCTCGCTCGATCCTGAGCCGCGATCACCAGCAGCTCACCTGTACCTGCCCTCAGCACCGGCAGGAAGCAGGCTGACAGGCAGGAAGCAGGCTGACAGGCAGGAAGCCGGCTGACAGGCAGGAAGCAGGCTCTTCTGTAGCGAGCGCTTCTCAGCGTTTGCAGGGTCGTTACAGAATCGTGTAAAATCACAATTCCGCTCCTGTTTCACTCCTGACCCCCCCCCCCCCCCCCCCGATAAGGGGTACAGCTGTGCTCTTCTGAAACCCGCCCTCTACGCTTCGGTCACGCGCTTTCACCCCTCGCCACTGTCCGCTTCAGCGGAGGGAGGGGTGTAATTCGGAACATGAATTGGCCCTGTCAGGACACCGTAGAGGGCCGTGATCGAGCGAATGAAAACCTTGCCATTTCTCAGACGAGGGCGGGATCTGGGCCGAGCGAGCCGGCCCCCGCCTGTCCCAAAGTTCTCCAGAACAACGTGGCCGTCTGAAGAACAGGACCGGAGCGAGGAAGAGGACAGAGCGCAGCTTTCGCAGGACGAAGGGCGATAAAAGGGTGAGGCGTGCGAAGTGGGCTTCTGATTGGCTAAGCCCGCCCCAGAGAGCGCAGACTGTTAGTGAGCTACAGAGGCAGATAAAACATGTGTGTGTGTGTGTGTGTGTGTGTGTGTGCGCGTGTGTGTGTGTGTGTGTGTATGTGTGTGTGTGTGTGTGTGTGTGTGTGTGCGTGTGTGTGTGTGCATGTGTGTGTGTGTGTGTCTGTGTGTGTGCGTGTGTGTGTATGTGTGTGTGTGTGTGTGTGTGAGAGAGAGAGTGTGCCTGAGAGACAGAGTGATTGTTTTGTGTGTGCTTGTGTGTGAGTGCGTGTGTGCGTGTACATACATGTGTGTGAGTGCGTGTTTGTGTACATACATGCGTGCGTGTGCTTGAGCGTGTGTATGCATGCGTGTGTGTGTGTGTGCATGGGGGGGGGGGGGGGGTGTGTGTGCGTGGGGCGGGGGGGGGATTGGTTTAGCCGCCAGTGATGCTTTCTCAGTCCGATGGGCTAGGCCAGTCATATTTCCCCAGCGCTACAGAGTGGTGAGTTTTATAAATAACCGACACACTGATGCTGTTTCCATGGTTACTGCTTTCTTCTCCCCTCCTGCCCCCTCCCCTACAGTACGATGCTCCTCCTGCACACGCTCAGATGTCAGGTTATGATGTGAGGTCATCTGGAGTGGTCCAACAACAACAGATAAAAAATAAACATAATTGGGCATTCTGCTGTGTCACTGCAAATAATCATTATTATGATGCCTTTTTTTATTGGGATTACATGATTACACAGGCTATATTTAAAACCATTATTATTATTATTATTATTATTATTATTATTATTATTATTATTATTACCTAGAGTGTGTTTATGATTTTCCTTTCATTTTATGTATGTGAGGAGGAAAGTCAGACAGTAATCCTCAGCTGGGGTGCTGGAGGAGCTGGAGCTGGCTGGGATGGCGGGTCAGCTATGGGCAGCGCACGGGAAAGTGGTCACGCCGTTTTACTGTCTTTCGTCTTTGTTATTTTAGCTCGTTGTTTTAAGTTTATTGTTTTCGCCCGGAACCCGTGAGGGGGAAGAGGGAAGGTGTCCGTTTATTTGATTTTGTTTTTGTGTGGGGGCGTTCTCTCT
>CM077299.1:43718976-43736476 GCA_039654925.1 Anguilla pacifica
CAGTTCATAACCTACACTGGTACAGGCCAACCACTTCCAGTTCATAACCTACACTGGTACAGGCCAACAACTTCCAGGTCATAACCTGCACTGTTACAAGCCATATCCTGCACTGGTACATGCTAAAGACTTCCCGTTTATAACTGACACTGGTACAGGCTTCCAGGTCACAGGTAACACTGTGCTCTGTTGTATGCAGTGTTAAGGCAGGCTAGCCCATTTCAGCGTGACTCTGAGCCCCTGACAGCCCCGTTTCCCCCCGCCCTGTGAGAAACAGCAGATAACGCTGGAGAGGATCACAGCCCCTGGGCTGCAGTGCATTCTGGGGGCAGAGGGGGCCTGCTGCAATCACCAGAGCTGGATAGCGGCTCTTACCGTGCTCCTGCTATCAAACCCGCAGGCCTGCCTGCCTCCCAGCCCTCATTTCACCATGAATAAATATAAAAATAAAAATGAGGAGGGGGAAAAAACACCTTCAGCAAGCTTAATCGCAGAATTACAGCCCGCCCATTTCAGCATGTGCAATAACTTGAAATCAAAGTGAAATCAAAGCACTTTTTTTTTTTTGCTGACCACTTTTTCCCGTTTGTTTATTTATATATTTATTTTCCTGTCACACCATGACCGACGTGCCACGTTATTTTGACAGCTACACCATTTAGAGCGTGACGAGTCAAATTTAAATAGAGGCCGGATTTAAACACCAATCCACATTCTGAACGCCTCTAAGGACCTGCATACCACTGGAATCAGCAGCCCAAGAAATAAAATAAAATAAAAAATGCCATAAAACTTGTGGTGGTTAAATTTTTTTTGATATTAAAAAAGAGGGGAGGAGAATTATTACTCCGGAGTAATGTGCTGTAAAGGCATCGTTTAAAACTCGGCCAATTTCAGATTCTCTGGGGATGCAGTGGCAGCTGGTTTCCGGGCAACCTGTAGTGTAACACAGCCTACAGAAATGGCATGTTCCTGTAGTATCAGACAATATTACTGCCTGTTCCTGTAGTATCAGACAATATTACTGCCTGTTCCTGTAGTATCAGACTATATTACTGTGTGTTCCTGTAGTATCAGACAATATTACTGTGTGTTCCTGTAGTATCAGACAATATTACTGCCTGTTCCTGTAGTATCAGACAATATTACTGCCTGTTCCTGTAGTATCTGACAATATTACTGCCTGTTCCTGTAGTATCAGACAATATTACTGCCTGTTCCTGTAGTATCTGACAATATTACTGTGTGTTCCTGTAGTATCTGACAATATTACTGTGTGTTCCTGTAGTATCTGACAATATTACTGTGTGTTCCTGTAGTATCAGACAATATTACTGTGTGTTCCTGTAGTATCAGACAATATTACTGTGTGTTCCTGTAGTATCTGACAATATTACTGTGTTCCTGTAGTATCAGACAATATTACTACCTGTTCCTGTAGTATCTGACAATATTACTACCTGTTCCTGTAGTATCAGATTATATTACTGCCTGTTCCTATAGATCTGTTACTTTGCCATAATTATATTCTACACTGCATGAATTAAAGATTGTAAAGTGAGTCATAGAATGTGCATCTTTTTTGATAGAGTAGTAAAATCTCACAGATTTCTGCGTTGCATAATAATCTGACATCCCGGCCCGCAGTGCTCTGCCTGGTGGAAAACGTGCCATTGCAGCCACCTGTTCTGGCTCGAGTAGCGCAGCACTAGAGATCGAACACAGTCTGTCTCCTTCTCACTCAGAGAGAGAGTTTCACAAACTGTCACTCTCTTTCTGAGACGGTCATACTCTTTCTCTATCTTAGCTCCCTCCATCTCTCTTTCTCTTGAAAAAATAAAGAAATAATCCATGTGTTGTATATTCAGAAGGATAAACAAACTAACATTTTAACTCTCTCTCTCTCTCAAACACACACACACACACACAAGCATGCACACGCTCACACACACATGCCTGCACACTCAGACACAGATACACACACTTGCATTATTGTCTTTTTACTGTGGGGAGGCAACAAACCTGCATTCTGACGCAATGCTGATTCTGCTCTCTTGAATCACTATTTTCATGGCTGTCTCTTCAATGGTTTTTTTTTCTAAAATAAATGTCAGGTTCATTATACAGCCTTACATGTATCAAACCCCCAATCCTTCATGTTCACAAGCTACAAATTAGCCAGGAAAAATTGCCAAAAAATTGAATTGAATAAAAGCACCTCATTAATATAACATTTTATCATCTCTTGCATAACTGGCTTTGTTTTCTCTGTCAGAAACTATGTAAATTTCCACTCCTTCATATTTCACTTTTACCACACAATGTTATGATCTGGACACATATCTTATCAAAAGAGAGATCAACAGCAAAGACACACTGTGTGGAAATAGAGGCAGCCTGTGCACAGAGTCACTCACTTTCTTTCCCCGGCTAGGCAACACAAACACAGGCAGTTGTTATCAGGGGTATATTACATGAGACTATTTCTCGTTTAATGTTTTGGTTCTAGTATTGATTGGACGCCAGGCTCCCAAATGTGAGCTTTAATGACCCTTTTTATTTTTAATTGAATTATTTTCCCTCTTCTTAAGTTTTCTGCTAATAATTTTTCATTAGCTTGTGTTTGCACACCGCAGTACATCAAACTGAGAGGAAATCAGTGGGTGCCATTTTGAGTTTGAGATCCAGTCTTTTTTTTCATTTTGGCAAACAGCTTTTTGTCTGCTTTTTAGACTACTGTGTATGCTTATCAGAGCCCCACACTGGCTACAGCTGCTGTTGAATTATGGGTACCAAGGGAGAAAGCAATAACCCCCCCTCCCCACCCCCCCACCCCCCACCCCACCATTAGCCTGGTAATAAAAATGTTCAAAAACATGGAATGACTATTTCAGCTGTCTATTTTTATGATGAAAAACATCCTGACCTGCTCCCATCCTCATGACATACAGTATGGAAAGGTTAAGCTAGCCCCCATTGACGTAGCAAGCTATAAACAGGGAGTGGAGATTTGGTCAGCGTTGTTTAGCGAGTCTGTGTTGCTAGGGCCTCTGGTCGGAGAGGAGCAGGATTAATTCTGTGGCTAATGCTTCCTCCCTCCTTCCTTTCCCGCTCATTTCATCAGCAAGTGGCCATTAGCGAAGGCTGTACTGACAGAACGCAGTTATTTACAACGCTGTCGTTTAACACATGCTCCTAGGCAGAGTGACTCATCAGACCGCACATCACATGACATCACACTGCATCACACGCGGGTTCAGCAGCTGTGGACCAATGGCAGCGGAGCACATGGAGACCGCTGAGGTCTGAAGACCTCAACGCCAGCGCTGAACACGGCTGGCCGTCATGCGGGTTTCAAACCCAAAACCTGCTGTTTCAGCACGGCAGCCTCATGCAAGGGAACCGATCACTCCCTTCACCAAGCTGCGGGGGGTGATCCCACGTTCTGCACTGGAGGGTAATACCGCGCGTTCCCGCCTGAACTCTGACCTCTGACCTCCGCTACACTGACCTCTTTTTTCTGTCTGTGTGTCTGCACTGCGGTGCCACCAGAGAGAGCAATCAAACACACACACACACTCACACACACACACACACACACACACACACACTCACACCCACACACACACACACACACACACACTCACACACACTCACACACACACACACACACACACACACACACTCACACACACTCACACACACACACACACACACTCACACACACACTCACACACACAGACGCAAACACACTCACACGCGCGCAGACGCAAACACACACACACACACACACACACACGCAAACACACACACACACACACACTCACACACACAGACGCAAACACACACACACACACACACTCACACACACAGACGCAAACACACACACACACACACACACACAGACGCAAACACACACACGCGCGCGCAGACGCAAACACACACACACACACACACACAGAAGCAAACACACACTCACACACACACACACACACACACGCAGACGCAAACACACACACACACACACACACACACACACACAGACGCAAACACACACACACACACAGAAGCAAACACACACTCACACACACACACACACACACGCAGACGCAAACACACACACACACACACAGACGCAAACACATACACACACACACACAGAAGCAAACACACACTCACACACACACACACACACACACTCACACGCACACGCAAACACACACACACGCACACACACACACACGCAGACGCAAACACACACACACACACACACACACACGCAGACGCAAACACACACACACACACACACACACACACACACACGCAGACGCAAACACACACTCACACACAGATGCAAACACACACTCAAATGCAGACGCAAACACACACACACACACACATGCAGAAGCAAACACACACTCACACGCAAACACAAACACACACACGCAGACGCAAACACACACACACACACACACAAACACACCCGCTTCCTCTCAGCTCCTTGTCTCTTCATAAATGAACAATAAAGTGTTTGCAAATAACTGCTCCAGGACAAATGGGGCCCAGACTTCACAAAATACTATTATGATTTATAATGTATTTATTTATTTGTCAGGGACCATATACAATCTTCAAAATAAATGATGACACAGTTGATGTATTGTGCCAGAGCCAGCTCACTGCTTCCCTACGAAACACCATGGAAGGAAGAATAAAAAACACATGCAAAACAATAAAACCTAATCAGACAATGCAAATGTGATACTCTAAAGCAACATGAGTAAGCCGAGGGGACGGAATACACACTGCTGTGGCATGCTGTAATCTGCTTTACTCACTGCATGTAAAATTGAAACAAAATGTGCAATTTAACCTGTACTGGAACTCTGTACCATGGAAGCTGAAAGCATTAACGTAGCAGAAATGTGATTGGTCGGGACATAAATATTTTGCAGTTCTGTAGGCCAGTAGTCACAGAACAGCCCGTGAATGGCATCGCATGTTATTGAAGTCGCCGAAACTAGAGACAAGCACAATATATGACTGAGAGTCTTATTCCACACACATGAAACCCAGGCAGGGGCTGGGGCCATGCAATACTAAATAACATCTGAAAAGCAGCTGGTACTGTGGAGACAAGGAGGCGATGACTGAGTGGTACAGCGCAAGTCTTCTCTCTCGTTTTTATTTTTGATTTTTTTACCCAGTTGGGAATTCCCGGTCATATTCATTGTTCATCATCAGTACTCACTGCCACAACCTCCACTTTAGATCCAGGAGAGCACAGACAATAACAAGCTCCCCTCTGTAAGGCACAAAATGGCAGCTGCTGTTCCTAATCCCTCTGTACTCTACCACACAGGTCTGCACACATATAACAGATACCAGACCATGGGGGCCATACACACACTGGAACAGAGCCTTAATAGATACCAGACCATGGGGCCCATCCACACACTGGAACAGAGCCTTAACAGATACCAGACCATGGGGCCCATCCACACACTGGAACAGAGCCTTAACAGATACCAGACCATGGGGCCCATCCACACACTGGAACAGAGCCTTAACAGATACCAGACCATGGGGCCCATCCACACACTGGAACAGAGCCTTAACAGATACCAGACCATGGGGCCCATCCACACACCGGAACAGAGCCTTAACAGATACCAGACCATGGGGCCCATCCACACTCTGGAGCAGAGCCTTAACAGATACCAGACCATGGGGCCCATCCACACTCTGGAGCAGAGCCTTAACAGATACCAGACCATGGGGCCCATCCACACTCTGGAGCAGAGCTTTAACAGATACCAGACCACTGGGCCCATCCACGCTCTGGAACAGAGACTTAACAGATACTAGAAAAAAACAAAGACAGGTTTCATTCAGTACGAGTTGCAGTGTGAGCTGAGTCAATGCGTTCGGTGTTGTTTAGACTTTATTTAACATCTGGAGCACTCCCTAAACCAATATTGCCTTTCATGCCATAAACCAAATAAAATAAAATCACTTAAATGTTTTCTTGTTCAAAGAGAAAGTGTTGGCTTCTTTCTTTCCTGATATTCAATCCGTCTTTGGTGTGCTTTTTCCTTTTATCCCCAGTGTTACAAATGCAGAAACATCAAACGTCCAACGTAAGCAAACGGGTGAAATGTCAGTTGGCACTGTAATTATTCCGAACAAAACACTTCACACGCGTCTGACACATCAAAACAGCCATCTGGGTGCAAGCGGCCGAACCCCAAAGCAGTCCTTCTGCTGCCTGTGGAAGAGAGGAAATCATGACTGCCTTGCAAAAGTGCTCCCGCAGAAATATGTAGAAGGTGCAATTCCACTGACCAAAAGGACACACTTGCGCTTTTTAACTTCTTCTTCTTTTGCGGCACTGATTTTCTGAAGTAAGACGGGACTGTTAAATGGACAGACGTGCAAAGTCAGAGGATTATTTCCATTTTGAGGGCGTAAGACCGATGGCCTCGGCCGTCCCCGGGTTTGAGTTTGGGCCTGAGTCACCGAGCGTTCCGCGGCAGAACCAGCCGGAGGACACGCTGCAGGTCCGCACCGTCTGGGGACGCGCTGCAGGTCCGCACCGTCTGGGGACGCGCTGCAGGTCCGCGCCGTCTGGGGACGCGCTGCAGGTCCGCGCCGTCTGGGGACGCGCTGCAGGTCCGCGCCGTCTGGGGACGCGCTGCAGGTCCGCGCCGTCTGGGGACGCGCTGCAGGTCCGCACCGTCTGGGGACGCGCTGCAGGTCCGCACCGTCTGGGGACGCGCTGCAGGTCCGCACCGTCTGGGGACGCGCTGCAGGTCCGCACCGTCTGGGGACGCGCTGCAGGTCCGCACCGTCTGGGGACGCGCTGCAGGTCCGCACCGTCTGGGGACGCGCCAATACCAGCCGCTGAAGTGGTCAGAGACCGCCGCGCCGGACAAACAGCTTTCAGAATGACCGGATCACAACCAAACTTGATCATTGGAATGAGGAAACATCGATCAAGTTTAGCTTGCTACTGTAATTAAGGAGACTGCTGATGCATTTTGGGAATATTGTAATTTTTATCAATGCTGTAACTCTACTCTTTGCTCAAAGCTCTTCCTTAAAAGTGGCAAATTGACTTGGAAGAGGGAGAGAGGGACAGACAGAGGGAGGGAGGGAGGGAGGGAGAGAGATCCCAAAGCACTCTTACAGTGAGCAGTGCAGTGCGCTCTTCCTGTGCGCAGTGCACACTTGCAATGGAGTACGCACTTAGTTTAGGCAGAAGGTTTGAGAGATGTATACGCTAAAACAATGCAGCTTACTGGGCTGGGGATTGGGCAGCACGTTGGAGAATATGACACAGCCGTCTTCCTGGACCATGCAGAACAGCCAACAAACTGACATTTGATTGGCTCTGCCTTTTTGACATGCTTAACCGGGCTATCACTGTAAATGAGGAAATGACCCCCTGGCTGACATTTGTGGTTAAATAAATATTAATAATTCATACAATATGTGTTCTAGTATCCAGAATGTGACATTTGAATTTAAGCCAGCACTGTGTAATTGAACACAGGGTTGTGGATCACAATGAAAGCCATCAACTTATTGCTTATTTCAAATGCAACACTCACTCCTTC
Organism: Anguilla pacifica; assembly: GCA_039654925.1. Lineage (NCBI taxonomy): Eukaryota > Metazoa > Chordata > Actinopteri > Anguilliformes > Anguillidae > Anguilla > Anguilla pacifica. Next base: position 43,726,596 of record CM077299.1, read on the forward strand.
TACTGCATACTGATTCTCTTTATTTTTACCTCAGAAGACCCTGTGTCTTTGCAGTGAACAATGGCCTTAAAGTTTATGTACTAAGAACAGCAATGCGACAGCGATGACTTTCCATGCAGCAGTAACCAGTCAAACATTTCCCTCTCTGCAGAGTGACTGAACATATGCCCTTTCCCATGTGTTTCAAACACAGCTTTCAAATTTCTCATGGGCAGATGTTCAGTTGTATAAGTCAGAAAATACCTGGGCCTATTGGCTACATCGCTAGTTTCCCCTGGTCTGTGATCACAAAGTCACACACCCCCCCCAGGGGGTCAAAGATCACAGACCTCATAATATCAACAGCACGGTGCAGTGTCCTCCTTTTTGGGGAGGTGGAAAGGGCCGCCCTAGCTCCAGGTGATCTGTGGAGTAAGGACTGGAAGGAACCCCCGCAGGACCGAGCATGCGCTCAGCGCTCAGCGCTGAATCATGCATTCTACACGCAGCTCTGGAGAGGCACAGAGGGGTACAGAGCGCGTCTGTATGTAAAACCGCCACCTTCTCAGCGAGGTCAAGGAAGCCTTGTCGGATAAGGGCCTACATGTTGTTCAGGATCATGTAGTTCATCCATTTGTAAATATGAGGCTACGTGAGAACTTCACATCGGAACGCAGACCCTGTTCTTCACTGAATAAAACAGGGAGCCGGGTGAAAGTAAGGTAAATGGAGAGAAAAATTAATATTTAATCTGTGGATTCAGAAACCAGCCATTACTGCAATAATTCCATTTTGAGACTGTACTCCGCCACGCAGTTTTCTAGAGTGCATTAAAATTAAGCAATGGAAACATATGCCCTCTAATTTACCCTTGAGATACAGGACTTGAGTAGCCTGGCGCGCCTCTGTACTCCCTCCCCAGTGAAACAGTTGTTCCTATGCTGGTTCCCACTAGAATGATGCAGCATTTAAATGATATCACCACCCAAGAGTGAGATGTATCACTTGTATAACCATATCAACGTGTGCTGGAATGGAATCAATACCAATTTAGAATCTGAGATGAAGAAATCATTTTATATAGACACAGAAGGGCTTCAGTCAGTCCCAGACAACCAGCTGAGATAATTATAGAATCAATTCCGCAAAAACACCCAGACCCAAGTAACTGACAAATCTGATCATCTTTTAACCATTACTCAAGACATGTAAACATCTTTGACTCTGTTATGCCAACTTATTTATTCTTTTTTCTCATTGTTCCAACTTTCTTGAAGGCAATCATAAATTTTTTAATCATTTCAAAAAATAGCTCAAAGTTCCAACCCAACACACCCCAAAGAGCCCAGAAAGAATATTCCATGACCTAAAATGACTTACACCGGGCTCTCTGACCAGCTGCGTGTGATTTACTATTTACTGAGCAGTGCAGTCACTCAAAGACACACCCCGGGTAATGCTACGTACGCTAACGACGTACGCTAACGATCCGTCTCTCTATGGGGCCTCACACCACTGGGGGCGATGGCTAAACACCAGCACTTCAGCCAGACGCGTGATTCAGTAAACCTGCTCGGCCGCACAGACAGCATCCCAGGCCATCTTTAATTCTCTCCAGCCCAGAAGCAGCAGCTGACTGCTGAGCGCCGGGCCCTTCCGCCGCCCCGGAATGTTCCACCAGCAGCACAGGCGGCAGTGAAGGGGCTTCTGGGGGATCGTTCCCAGTGTCAGTCCCTAATGGGTCCCAGCGCTCCGTACCTGGGACCCCGGTTAGCGCCGTGATCTTGTCCCGTCCGCCAAGAACAACAGCCTGGAATTAGGGCGTGACTTGTGGGTGTGGCATGCATGGCACTATCACGATCGCGTACAGGTTGAACCCTTCTCTGTTCTTAGCTTCCATCAATGCTTCAGTATTTTTTAATCACTAGTCTTTGCTGGTTATTATAGCATGCATGAACATGCCTAATGCATGTTTTGTGGGTCCCAGTTATTCATCAATCAATCAGCCAATCAGTGTTTTTAAGTGTCTTAGCACCAGTGCCTCTGCAGAAAGCGTTATACAAATACAATGTAATTGAATTGAACTAATACTTGGTGCTTGTGGCATGTTTGCTTGTGTTCACAAATATCCTAAAACACAGCAAATCTTTACAGGTCCCCCACAGGGAAATGAGGGGGAAAAAACGATCGTGCGGTCGGAGGGATATCGAAGCAGACAGTGTGGATGACAGGCAGGTAAGAGCGGGACCAGGAAAGCGTGATGTTTTTATTCACACCTGTCAGGCTGACATTGTCATTACTTATGCCGGTCAAAAGCTATCACGAAAAATTCTACAAGACAGAGGAAGCCACGGCGAGAGAAGAGGCTCCCCGAATTCGACAGCGGCGGCGGATGGAGGAACATTCCGAGGCTGCAGCCAACAGGAGAAGCCTGAACGCGAGATCGACCGTCTCTGAACGCGAGATCGACCGTCTCTGAACGCGAGATCGACCGCTTCTGAACACATGATCGACCGTCTCTGAACACGTTAGACCTGCACCCTGCTGCACACGTTCTGTTCTCTCTTCCGTTATGGTGTGTCCTCTTCCTCTTCCTGTTGCACGTGCTCTCATATCCTCAGGCCTCACACGGGATGTCCCTGAGGCCCAGGAGAGCCATACAGGGTGTGCTGTGATGCACCTTCTCATGCGGACAGCCTCTTGGTTTTTGTTGAGTTTTTACCTCGCTTGCTTGCTTGTTTTTTACGGGTTCAGGCCTGGTTTCTGGCCAATTTTCCTTCTGTTTCTCTGTGAAACGTCTTTGTGACAGTTCTCTGTAAAAAGAAAAAAAAGAAAGTGCTCTACAAAATAAACTGGTGGGCCGACGGATTGACAAACTGTAACTAAACACAACAACCGCAACCAATCCGCAAGAGGCTGGTCCGCCAACGCAACCCAAAATGGCCGACCTCACGCGGCTTCGTCCGTGTTTCACTGCTCATCTTGAGCGTGCGACACCTCAGGCCAAACACGTGCACTCTGAACACGGCCGAATCGCACCCACGGGTCGATTTCATCTGAACACGACAGAAGAGTGAACGACCAAACTGCCAACAGCAATGTCAATTCTAATAAGACACTTGGGTTTGGTCATTTCTCTTGAATATATGATCTAAGGGGTTATTATCAGCACAGCATTCTAAACATTAAACATTCATCCTTTATCTATAGCCGCTTATCCTGGGCAGGGTAACCCACGCGGACATGGGGAGAACAGGATACCCACCACCGTGCCGCCCCACACATCAAACAGTTCAGCTAAAAGGAAACCATGCCCTCCCATCAGTCCCTTTCATCAATGCTTTCTGAGAAAAAGCAGAGCCAAAATGGAGATTAGGTGCACAGATTGACTTATGTTTTGATAAATTGCTTTGATGCTTTCCTCTAAAAACATTAATAAAAAGGAAACTGGGGAAACAGTGGGTGGAGCAACTGATGACTCAGGAATGTGTGCCAGTCACAGTGCTTACTTATGTATTTATCTTTTTATTTATTCAAGTATTTTAATTGGTTCCCATAAATCCTCCGTTTCACCAAAAGAAAATGATCAAACTCTTTACGGCACGGTGCTGGAGAGCTGCACATTTGGCAGTTGTGTGTTTTAACCCGTAAAATAAACGTAAATTTCAGATGCAAGAAACCAGTGACCTGAGTTAAGTGTGTAATCATGTGCTCCAATGGAGTCATTAACCGCTGAGCAACGGTGAAAACCGAGACACCCCGAGATCCTCCGCGATGCGAACCCTCACCCAGCCTGACTTCCTGTACGGAGGTCTGAAACAGAGTGGAGACTGCCACTGCTCAGTATAACCGTGCATACTGTACAGTACAGAAAGGCTTTATCTTTAGTTCATTTAGAACATTTCTCATGGGCTGAAAGGCTGCGCATATGCTGAACCTAAAACTGTTTCACCTAATCCATGTGCTTCCCATTAATGCTCCATTATTTATTTCCATCTTCTCCCAACTATGGCATCAGCGTTTATGTTGGAGGATTATTAAAGTTATTCTACTGAGTTAGCATCATCTCCATGTGTTGCCTAAACCTGCATTTATGCACGTGTCTACTGTAACTTGCTTCGGATCAGAGAGTCTGCTAAACGCTTGAACGTTGAAAAATGTGAAATGCTAATTTTCATAATTTACAAACCATCACTCGGCGACAGAGAGAGCAGAGAGGGATCCTTTTTCTCTCAGACTCCGTTCTGCCGGTGCTGAGCGCTCTGTCCCCTGAGATTGCGCTGAACTCATTTATATTTATACTCTCGTTCCCGGTGAGGCGCTGAAAAGGAGCCCTTCTGTGGCGTCTGAATAGCGCTCTGTGCAGGCCACCTGGGGGGAGGCCACAGGATTCCCACATTGTCCCCAAAATGGGGTTTTCATCCAGCTTCCTGTGATAAAGCAGCAGCACTCAATAACAGCACTCTGAGCAGAATGCCTGCAGGTAACACACAGGTACAGCACAGGTATAGCACAGGTAACACACAGGTACAGCACAGGTATAGCACAGGTAGCACACAGGTACAGCACAGGTATAGCACAGGTAACACACAGGTACAGCACAGGTATAGCACAGGTAGCACACAGGTACAGCACAGGTACCACACAGGTACAGCACAGATATCACACACGCACCACACAGGTACAGCACAGGTACCACACACGTACCACACACGTACAGCACAGGTACCACACACATACAGCACAGGTACAGCACACGTACCACACACGTACCACACATGTACCACACACGTACAGCACACGTACCACACAGGTACCACACACGTACAGCACAGGTACAGCACAGGTACAGCACACGTACCACACACGTACCACACATGTACCACACACGTACAGCACACGTACCACACAGGTACCACACACGTACCACACAGGTACCACACACGTACAGCACAGGTACCACACACGTACTACACAGGTACAGCACAAGTATCACACACGTACCACACACGTACAGCACACGTACCACACACGTACCACACATGTACCACACACGTACAGCACACGTACCACACAGGTACCACACACGTACAGCACAGGTACAGCACACGTACCACACACGTACCACACATGTACCACACACGTACAGCACATGTACCACACAGGTACCACACACGTACCACACAGGTACCACACACGTACAGCACAGGTACCACACACGTACTACACAGGTACAGCACAAGTATCACACAGGTACCACACACGTACCACACAGGTACCACACATGTACAGCACAGGTACCACACATGTACTACACAGGTACAGCACAAGTATCACACAGGTACCACACACGTACCACACAGGTATCACACAGGTACCACACACGCACCACACACGTACAGCACAGGTACCATACACGTACCACACACGTACCACACAGGTACCACACACGTACAGCACAGGTACCACACACGTACTACACAGGTACAGCACAAGTATCACACAGGTACCACACACGTACCACACACGTACAGCACAGGTACCACACACGTACTACACAGGTACAGCACAAGTATCACACAGGTACCACACACGTACCACACAGGTATCACACAGGTACCACACACGTACTACGCAGGTACCACACACGTACAGCACAAGTAGCACACAGGTACAGTGCAATGTGAGGCTTTTATGACTGTAAATCCTCTTTTTTTGGCAGGATATTTGTCTTCATTGACCACCGGAGCCATCGTGCTGAGTTGGAAAGCTGAGGTCCTCTTTATTCATTTTCTTCCTGGTGAAGCTCGTTTCGTAGCGCACAGATATTGTCGGATTTAAAACAATTTCAAACGATTTGGCATTACTAAAAGAAATTAAGCCGGGCAATAACTGTATGACTTTTTAATCCTCATCTGCAGAGAAAATTGAATTTTCACACGACGGAATTCCGTCTACATTGCAGAAGTCATTAAGGGATAATAGATTTTTTAGAGAAATGCATTATTAGCAGCGTGAAACTGTACCCTGGCACAATCGCATATCTGAGACAAATGTGCCAGCCTTGGATCTACGGCAGGCAAAGACAATTAACCTTGGACACTGAGTGTCTAAACATAACACCTGACTTTACCAGAAAAGGCCCTCTCACAATCGCAAATCTGTGAAAAGCCCTTGTATTGCTGTTATTTATTTATTTGCCTTTTTTCCACACAGTCAGGCAGCTCATTGTCAGCTGACAAGGAAATTTTAACACACACACACACACACACACACACACACACACACTATAAGGCTTTTGGTAAAACACTATCCGATCAGCACAAATGTCACCCGGTCAGATGCGTGTGTTTTCCTGTGGATTCCCTGCACAGGCATGCATGCACAGCAGTGATGGGGAGGGAGTGCAGGTCTGATTTACCTCCAGTGGAGGGCAATGCCACACATTCCACCCGCACCCCATTCCACACATTCCACCCGCACCCCATTCCACACATTCCACCCGCACCCCATTCCACCCACACCCCATTCCACACATTCCACCTGCACCCCATTCCACCCACACCCCATTCCACACATTCCACCTGCACCCCATTCCACACATTCCACCTGCACCCCATTACACCCGTACCCCATTCCACACATTCCACCCACACCCCATTCCACCCGCACCTCATTCCACACATTCCACCTGCACCCCATTCCACACATTCCACCTGCACCCCATTACACCCGTACCCCATTCCACACATTCCACCCACACCCCATTCCACCCGCACCTCATTCCACACATTCCACCTGCACCCTATTCCACACATTCCACCCGAAACCCCATTCCACACATTCCACCCGCACCCCATTACACCCGTACCCCATTCCACACATTCCACCTGCACCCCATTCCACACATTCCACCTGCACCCCATTCCACACATTCCACCTGCACCCCATTACACCCGTACCCCATTCCACACATTCCACCCACACCCCATTCCACCCGCACCTCATTCCACACATTCCACCCGCACCCCATTACACCCGTACCCCATTCCACACATTCCACCCACACCTCATTCCACCTGCACCCCATTCTACCCGCACCCCATTCCCACACATCGCTGTGATTTATATGCAGCGCCAACCTGCGCCTCCTTTAATGTTTTGAAGTGGATTTTACCTGCGTGTCGCACAAAAGCCTATTTTTACACCTCAGTACAGACCATGCTGCTGCTCCATCTCCACAATGGAAAAGAAGAACAGGAGAAAGGCATTCATATTTATTATGTCGTATCAGGACACAGATGAGTCTTTTGATCCATTCTTTCGTTCACCAGATGCACCCGAGAGATGAAGAAAATGAAGATATTTATCCAGTACAGACCTACATGTGCCCCTCCCTTCGCATCCACAAATTATTTTGAAGAAGTGAACTTTTTTGAAAGAAATCATGCTTTTTTACGTCAAGAAGATTATGTTTTTTTGGGCCTTCTGGTGACCTGGTAGAGTGACCACATGCCTCGACCTCACCTGAACTCCAGCATCATGGTTTGGAAAGGGGAGCGTGGGAAAGTGGGGGGGTGGGGGTGGGGGGGTTTGGGGGCACAGGATGAGGAGTTTTAGGCTCTATTTGATCACCGACTCCGCTGACAACCTCCCAGACCCCCAAGATTTTTATCTCTCCCTTAAACTGCTCCACTTGTTTGACATGGACTGCAACAGGCATTCCATTATTCATACACTTAAAACAAATCAAAGACTCGGTTTCCACAGCAGTCATACGGGCTCAGGCAGGAACCGGCCCTAATTGGTCTTTAAGGGGGAAAAAGCGGTTGGGTGTGAATCCTCTCCCGAATGGCACGCTGGGCCGAGCAGACACCTGGACGGCGGGGGGAGCGGCAGGCTTTGATCCGTCCCCGCGAGACGTCCACTCGTAGTGCTGAATTATGGATTAGCGTGAACATGAAGGGGAACTGGACTCACGCTGCAGTACCAATCGTGACCAGAGAGGCAGAGGGAGGCGCTCACACACGTCTGTTCACTCAGCCTCTGCAATGCTACGCTGCCATTGGTCCAGTACACACGCCGCAACTGGTGTGCCAAAATTAGTAAATTAATAAGTGAATAAATGCTACTTTCACTGGAAAATAAAGAACATGGAACACAACAGTTTTCCCTTTTTTAGTTTGGACTCATTTGAAATTGTGTGATTTAGTGCATCAAACCCTTTCAAGATTTTTTTTTAATGTTTAAAAAAATAAAACAGCCTAATCAGGGCTGGAAAACAAAAGAAAACATTTTGGCTAAAAAAAGACAAATTTTTGTTATTTATTTTTCTCTCTTATTATTATTGTTACTGTTATTATTGTTGCTGTTATTATTATTATCGGTCTGATGGACAACAAACTCAAAGAAAACGACACTTTTGAAGAAAATTATGTGAATTAAATTACCCCTTTGGGTTAAAAGCATCACAAATTATAAGACAGTCCAGCTATCCTACAAGCGTTGTCTTCAAGGCAAGCGCAGTGTGGTGTAGATCAGGGCTGTGGCACGTTAATGACACGCGAAGAAGCCAGCTTCCAAAACTGAAGGAAAAAAAAGAGAGGTGATACTTCAGGCACTTCGGTAACCATCTATATAAAATGCCTGTGGGGGAGGGTGCATTTGAGAGGGGGGGGGCAGAGGAAGAAAGGAATACTTTTTCTCCATACCTCGTGCAAATATTTGCATAATTTCCTCCCAATTCCCTCTAAGCACACAAAAGCGGACTCCTAGGAAGCAAGGAGCGGGTCAGAGATCCTCTTCCCCAGCTCCTGTAATGACTCCAGTACCGCGTGGCTCAGCCACTCATCGGGAGTAAACTCTATAAATACACCTGAAACCGCCCTGACCGCTCGACACCGCCAGCCGCCTTTGTTTCTGACAGCGCTTCAGACGAACAAGCGATACGCTGTCCTCTTCTTGCCGTACACTTGCCTGCTGAAGGGCTGCGGAAGCCTGTGACAGAGAGGCAGACTATCACCCCATGAATAAGTCAGAAACGGAATTCATAAATCTGTCACATACACCTGGGAACGAGCACTGAGCACTCAACTATCGACATTCACAGAAAGATTTCTATATTTAACCAAAAAGCAATTATATGGGTAAAATAGCCATGCTGCTGGTGAGGCTATGGCATTATATTAATCTTTCTCTTTTTGTCATCTGGGTTATATTGTGCGATGCTATCTGTACTGTGCATGCTATGTAGGACGAGGAAAGCACAGACAAATTCACAAATCTAAATTATGAAAGCCACGATATCTCTGTGGCAGAGAATATAAACTGAAAACATATGAGAACAATGTTCAATCCCTGATCTTATCATCTAAGGTCTCACCCCTGTTACCCATATCAGATATGTTTTGTTTATATGAACCAATTGCATGTGTGTGCGTGCGTGTGTGAGCGTGCGTGTTTGTGTGTGAATGTGTGTGTATACGTGTGTGTGTGTGTATGAACACGTGTGTGTATGTGTGAGCATGCGCGTGTGTGTGAATGTGCGTGTGAATGCATGCGTATGCATGTGTGTGTATGCATGCGTGTTTGTGTGAGTGAATGTGTATGTGTGAGTGTGTGTATGCGCGTGTGTGTGTGAATGCCTGCGTGCATGTATGTGCGTGTGTGAATGCCTGCGTGTGTGCATGTGAATGCGTGCGTGTGTGTGCGTGAACGTGTGTGTGTGTATGTGTGTGTGTGCGTATATGTGTCATTGTGAATGTGTGCATGTATGTGTTTCTGTGTGAATGCGTGCATGTGTGTGTGTGTGAATGTGTGCATGTGTGTGTGTGAATGCGTGTGTGTGTGTGCGTGTGTGAGAATGCGTGTGTGTGAATGCGTGCGTTTGTGTGTATGTGTGT
>CM077299.1:43738976-43761476 GCA_039654925.1 Anguilla pacifica
GCAGAACACCACGCCATCGCACGCACAAACCCTGACACAAGGTCAATTTACACTTCCTGTCTTCTGACTGCAGCACTTCGGCTAAGCACCGCGCTCAGGGCTGCTACAAGTATGACATCTGTCTACCTGTGAATTCAGGCCGTTAGTTTCAGCTCGCTAGCGTCGACCCACTAGCTTCAGCCTGCTAGCTTCAGCTCGCTAACTTCCGCCCGCTAGCTTCAGCCTGCTAACTTCAGCTCGCTAGCTTCCGCCCGCTAGCTTTCATCCACTAGCTTCTACCCTCTAGCGTCCGACCGCCAGCTTCAGCCCGCTAGCTTCCGCCTGCTAGCTTCTGCCTGCTAGCTTCAGCCCACTAGCTTCTGCCAATAAGACGGGAGCAGGAAGTCTGAATACTGAACTTGACCTTGACTCCTTTCTGATTCATGGCAGAGCCGCGCTAAAGCAATCCACTTGTAGAGCGAGAGGCAGTGACATCACCAGTGTTTACTGGTAACCAGGGACTTCAGTGATTCCTGAAGGATGCTCAGTAATGACAGGCTTGGTGGAATTTGTTATTTGTGTGAAAGGCTCGAGTTTCTTAGATTTATAAATATATGGTTTTTTTTTTTCTTTTTTTAGATGGAAGTAAAAGTACTCTGCATGTTCCTAGTTTGGAAGGAACTGTACTATAATTTTGCTAGAACATATAATTGGGTAAAGAATGTACATCTAATTCAGGTGCAGCCTCTATCCTGAAAGCACTTGCGTGCACACACACACAAAACAGTGTATGCAGCACTTCAAGGATAAAAAAAGTGGCCAATACAAGCTGAAATAGTAAGGACACAAAAGCATGTGTGTGGTGTGTGTGCATGAGAGTGTATGTTGGGTGTACATCGGGTGTGTGTTGGGATTGGGGGACACATCGAGTGTGTGTTGGGGGGTGCATGAGGCGTGAGTTGGGAGAATTGGGTGTGTGTTGGGGGGTGCATCGAGTGTGTGTTGGAGAAGAATTGGGTGTGTGTTGGGGGAAGAACTGGGTGTGTGTTGGGAGACGTGGGTGTGTGTTTGGGGGTGAATTGGGTGTGTGTTAGGTCATGCATCAGGTGTGTGTTGGGGGGTGCATTTTGCTTTCTTTCCAGCGGTGGTGTTTTTGACCAATCCGCTGAGAGTGGTGCTGTCTTTGACCAATCCGCTGAGGGTGGTGCTGTTTTTGACCAATCCGCTGTGGTGACCTTGAGCCTTGGTGATGACCGCACCGAACTGCATTTCCCCGGAGCCTTCTCTCTCCAGTGACCCAGCAGAAGGCCCACACGCGTGTGTTCAGCGCTGCCCTGTGCGCCTGCAAATCTCCCTCAGCACCCTTCTGCTGCAGTGCATGCTTAAGGCCCTGTCCACACGTATACAGATTTTTCTGAAGACGTAGTTTGTTCCCTCCGTTTTGACCTCCCGTCCACACGAAAACGCCGTTTTAGGTCACTGAAAACAAAGCTTTTTGAAAACGCCTTCCAAGGCGGAGATTTTTCAAAACTCCGGTTTCTCTGTGTTCGTGTGGACAAGAAAAACGGAGCTTTATGAAAACGCTGACGTCATGGCGTCAACTCGCGCATCTGTTACCATGGCAATTGGTGTATTGCGCATGTGGCAATCGTTTTAGCGTTCTCCTGTGGACGGAGATATTTTTTTAAAACGCCGGTCGTGTGGATAGGATTTTTTTTTTTAACGGAGGGGGAAAAAACTATGTTTTCAGAAAAATCCGTATACGTGTGGACAGGGCCTAAACGCACCTGTGCTGTCCTCCTCATTTAGCACTGAGAGATGAGCACAGACAAGTATTTTAAAACATTTATCCATAGAGTGCACATGAAACACTTTAGCTGCAATACAGCTTTGGATTTATTATTTTGTTTGTTTGTTTGTTTGTTTATTTATCATGTATATGATAAATGATTTATATTTCATGTGCAGTGTTTTTTTTTACCTTTCAGTGGCTGCAGCTAATATATTAAGTATATGAGTAATGATGTATTCTAATTACTATTACCATTATGTATTCAACAGAAAGCCGTCTAGTTCATATAATTTAAAATGGTTAAATTGTATGCTTGTAAAAAGCCCCCCTTTTCAAAATGCATATACCAACCACCCAACCCTCCCCCTCTACTACAAGGAACTCTTTTAGCAAACGTGTGACTCGTTGGATATGGACTGAAAGATATAAAGCCAGGAGGAGATTGCCACTTATTTTCAGCAGCTGAACAAACTTCATTTAGAGGTTTAATTTCCGAAGCCGAGCAGAACAGGGGGAGCTCCGTAATGAGATCGTTTTGTTGTAAGCAGAACGCAAAACTCTGCCTCTGGCATGTTCCTGAAAAAAGTACTAAATATTAAATATTGAAAAATCATCCAGATTAATGTTGTAGGTCAATGTGATTTTAGAGGAGGCTCCTTAAAGCTGGAGGAGGTGAAAACTGGCAGCCCGGCCATTTCCCTTGCAGTGCGGACCATCAGGGGCGTGACCAGCTCAGGCCATTCTCTCCGATTTCCAACTGAAAGCATTTGAGCCCCCCAAGCTCCATTAATATATTAATATAGCCCTGCTAATATATTTGAACATAGTATTCATCCATCCATCCATCCATAGTCGATACCCACTTATTCCTGGTCAGGGTCATGGGAGGTACTGGAGAGAGGTACGAATACACCCTGGACAGGCTGCCAGTCCTTCGCAGGGCACACTCACCATTCACTCACACACACTATTCACTCACACACTCATATTTAGGGGCAATTTAGACTCTCCAATGAAGCTAACCGGCATGTCTTTTTACTGTGGGAGGAGGAAATCCAAGCACGCGTGGAGAGAACATGGGAACTCCACACAGAAAGGTCCTCAGCTAAATTCGAACCCAGAACCATCTTGCTGTGAAGCAGCAGTGCTACCCACTGCACCACAGTGCCGCCCTGAACATACAAAATACTTTAAAAGCAACAAAATTGCAGGAGCAAAGTGTTTATCTGAGATGGGGATCATTAGGACGTTTTTATGAAGCACACACACTCAACACAGACATTGACACACCCACATAAACACACACTCACACACAGACACACACACACACACACAAACACGCACACACACATACACAAACACACATACACACACTTACACAGATAGACACACAGACACACACACATACACAGACAGACACACACACACACTCACACACAGACACACACACAAACACGCACACACACATACACAAACACACATACACACACTTACACAGATAGACACACAAACACACACACATACACAGACAGACACACAAACACACACTCACACACAGACACACACACACATACACAAACACACATACACACACTTAGACAGACACACACAAACACACACACAGACACACAGACACACACAGTAGATAAGCAAATGAGGTTATATAAAATAAGCAACACAGGCAATGGGCTACATTGTATGCTCCAAAATAAATTACCAAATAAAAAAGTTCAGCACTGGATTTTCACTTGGTGTTGTGGTCACATGGGGCCAAACTGAGCTGTTTGGTCATGCTGACCAGCCATGGATGTGATGCCAGAGAGGGGTTATACTAACAGGACAAAAGCTCCAGCAATTAGCAAGACAGTTTTCCCAACAACAAAACAACAAAAACCCACGGGCACAGATCAGAAGATCTTGAAAGAAGATCCAGTATCTTTACCGAGAGCCTTGTGAAGGAAAGACGCGTAAACCACTGGAAAAAATGGGTTTGAATAATTGTGACACACACCTTACTGGAATGAATGCTTTCGTTGCCAATTAATTTTGGATAGAACTTGATTGGTCAGTTAATGTAATGAAATCGTAATATTTAACTATAACCAGCTAAATTAAACTTTCAAATGGGAACATTTCCAACTACTCTCCCAGCAAAGCTAGACTGGTGTCGTGTGAAGTTACATAAAGATCTATATTTCAAGTGAACTCTGACCCCAGAGAGAAAAAGGTCAGCAGCTCAGCGGCTGTGAGAATCGCACTAAAGAACTTGGAACTGAACACAGAATTAAGGTTATTGTAATTATATCCTCTTTTTCTAGCGGTATAAGCCTGAGGGTCAGCTATTAGAAGACTCGTAAAGCACTCCACTGTACTAAAGCAGACAGCCATACGAGATACTTGTAATATCCAAATGCAAATAATCAACAGATTTGTGTTTATTCACGGCATTGAGCATGAATAGAGCATGAATAGAGCATGAATAGAGCATGAATAGAGCATGCATAGAGCATGAATAGAGCATGCATAGAGCATGAATAGAGCATGCATAGAGGCTGAACCTCTGTGTTGAGATACAGAAAAGAAGCTGGGAACAGAATAAAAGAACACAATCAATCAGGGTCTGTCTTTTAATTAACGCATTTAAAAAATAAAATTAAAAACTCAAGATTTGAATCGCACTTTGATGATATTCTGATGACTGAATTGGTGTTTAAGTGTTGAAATGAGGACAGACAGGAAATCACACAGCAGTGTGAGGTCACGCAGCATTGGGACACAAGTGCGCAACCACGAAAGGCAACTCCAGGTGAACTGTGGCCTTTCAGTGCATGGTTCCTATATCCGCCCTATTGCAGAGCACATTTTATGGAATATACATAAAACTGAGCATATGAGTTAATCAAGAGCAACGCATAAAAATAATTCCCCAGTCCTACCCTCAAACTGCAGGGAGAGTATCACAGCAGAAAAAGGGGGGGGAAAAATCTCAGGGTTGGAGACGATCACCATGGGTATGCAGATGATCCGGCTGGTCATAAATATCTTTCCATAAGTTTAACTGCACTGTAAAATTCTCTGCCTCAATTCCACAGCAGAGTTTATGTGAACCCAGCGAGGGTGAAATGCGCTCTATCAGAGTCACATGAACTTTTATCAGATTTGATTTTACGAGGAGTGTTTCAGAGCGGTGTGAAACCCTGAGCTGAACCAGGAGGCGGTTCTCGGCGTTCGTTAACTCTTAAAGACAGCCCGTCTAATCTGAAGAGCACCTGGCACCACCAGCGCTCATAATTTTATTCATAACCACTGCCATGAAAGTGTGGCTTCCAAATAACAAATTAGCTTTAAAATCTACAATCGGTAGTGTCCCTGCTGAAAATTCCACCCTAGACCAGTAAAACCAGTGGACTAGCTGACTATACAGGCTGGTCAGCTGGCGAAGAGCTGGCTTGCCAGATGAAAGTGCTGAAAACACACAGCTTAAACCAGCTGGTCAAAGAACTTTCAGCTGGGATGAGACTCACTCTTATCTTCACAGCATCAGCATCGCCAGTTGTTGGATTTTAGCGGTGATGTCTTTCGGCAGCACGCATGACTGCACTGACGCGTCAATCACGAATAGCCGTGTTTTTCATCAGTGTTGCCGCGGCTGACAGCGAACGGTAAAGCAGAGGAACAGGTGAGCGGCACGAGCGTTTACGCGGTGCCAAACAGAGGCTGCCCGCTTCTCGCCAGCGTCGGAGCCACAAACACGGCGAACGGGTTTACCTGCGTGCTCTGCCCACCAGTGAGACACGCCAGCCTCTCCTACCTCATCAGGAGGAACTGAGCATGTGCGGTTTCAACATCAGGAGAAACAGGGCATGTGCTAAAACTGAATCATCCAATTCAGCTTTATTTGTACAATACACAATAAATTTAGATAGTTGTAGTTGAGTTATTCAGTATTTAGCTGGCCCAGGAGGGCAAATGAGTTGACGATAAAGACAGCTTGACACATTGGCGAGCTTGCTAACAGTGGAGCTAACGTGCTAACGTGCTATTTTCTCAGCTGAAGATAATGTTGGCAGGGAGCCGAACTCTGCTTACATACTTCCTTCATGAGTAAGTGTGTCCTGCGGCTCCGTTTGACATTTTAAACATAAACAATATATATTTGTTCCATTAGTTAACTAGCTGGGCTACTGCCTCTCAGTCTTTTGAGTGTGTGTGTTGGTGTATGTGTGCGTGCGCGTGTGTCTGTGCATGGATGCATGTATATATGTTCTTATTTTAATTTCCCTGCATTGTCTGTTGGCACACAGCATCTCTCCCCCGTAGAGGATTCATTTCCTCACACCAAAGTCTTGTTTGTCCTGTTAGTCTTCAGATATTTTTCTCTGTTTCTACGCCAGAATAGCAACACATCACTGGCACCTTAATTACACACTAATTATTGCCAGATTTTATTCGATTTATTTATTTATTACTATGTTTTAATTTGCAGTGGAAAATCAGAGGGAAGTTCATGTGAAAAATACTTCTTTGACAGGCTTCACTTTTATATGAAAAGAGTTATTTGTTGTGAAAAAAATCTGATAAGACATAATTCTGCATATTAATATGAAATTCAAACATTTTAACGCATGAACAGCATATGAATCATGTTTTGTTTTTATTTTGTTTCCGAATCGTTCATTAGTGCCAGGGCTGTGTGTTCTCCCTGTTCTTCACTTCATCTCTCAATTAAACGCAAGTGTCAGTGCAAACACAACAGCACGCAGGCCTCCTGATTAAACCCTGCTCTCACAAACAGCAGGTTGTACAGAAGGTTTCAAAGAAAATGTTTTTTTTTTTCATCAGGAAATATCAAAATCATTGCATTTACATCAACTCTCCTGCCTGCATTTTCAAAAAAAAGTTTTTATGTCAAGGACAAACACTAAATAAGAATCAACGCCAGTGTCTGCTTTTGGCAAGGCCGACAGGAACATCATGTAAAAGAAACTAATGAAGGAACCCTACAGGCCAGGTGAGCCCCAGGAAGCAGCACTCGGGCAGAAAGTGGTTTCCAGTCCTCTGACAGAGCACCCTGGGCTCCAGTCCGCGAGTCCTACAATAACATTTATAAAAAGCAGCACTCCGCTCCTTCCTCTCCTCAGACGGGGCTTTGGTTTCGGCTCTTGAGCTGTGCTCAGGCCTTAATTAAAGGACTGATAACTGCTCAGGCATTAAACAGCACAATACGGCAGGACTAATGCGAGCCTACGTGCTCCAAACGATTCTGTCAGCCACCATAACGAGAGCTCAGCACAGCATGTGAATATTCCTCACTTTGGTAATACGGGGCAGACATTTATCCCTCAGTGTTTTTAACGTGGTTGCCGTATGGTTCGTATGTTAAAACACTGATTGAATGCTGGATTATTTCACTCATTTCTGCCTGAGAAACAATGTTCCCGCAGCCGTGAAAGACACTAAGTGCACTATTACAGCAGACGTGGGCCAATCGCGTCCGCTCGTTCGGTATAGACCAGCTCGCCACCTCACTTCCTGCGCACGGTCACAGTTTCCTGTCATGGCCGTTCAGTTTGTTTTCTGATTATTTTGACAGCCCCTCCACAGTTTGCCCACCGCTGCAGGGCGAGGGGTCAGCACACCAGCTGCAGCCCAGCTGACCTCGGCTGAAATTCCTCTTTATCTCTCCTTTGGCATGATGGACAGGGGTGGGGGTGGGGGGGGGGGGGGGGGTGGCGTGGGGGTGGGGGTGGGGGGAGGCATGCCGGGGTGGGGTTCAAGTCCAGCTGCATGCTGGATAGGCGGTGGGGGCCTTAAGGTTCTTCATCACCAATCCCATCCCTGGAAGCACCGTTAAGCTCTGCCTGAACCCCCACAGCCCCTCCCTCTCCAGCTGAGGGCTGACTTCAATCACAATTTCAGCTTGGCTTTGATGTACAAATTAATGCAAGTTTAACTTTTTTTTTTCTTCACGTACATGTCTGCTGGGTACGTTTTGGTAATTGCTCAATGAGCCAAACTGCTTAGGGGAGGAAAAAAAATGTTTGAGAAGACACATGAGGAAAAAAAACAACATTTCTAATTCTGAATAAAAGTTCAGATCAGTGTATTCCAAGGCACTGGCCCAAATTTAATATTTAATTTGTCCTTAGCATTGATATACAAAATAAGTTCATGTGTACTTTTTCATTACAGTAAGAGTTCAGCTTTTGCATTTTAGGAACTGCTAAAAATTACATTCACTTTATTCGAAACATTAGCGTCATTCACAAAAAAATAAAACAGGCAAATCAGTGGGCACCCTGCTACCCCGCCACAGGGTCCTAACCGCTCGAATGTTTGCACAGTAAGTGCAAAGACATGTTCTGAGGATTAAATTGATCGGCTGTGTACCCTTTAAAAGATGTTCCATAATACTGTCAGGCCATCAGACCGTATAGGAGTCACATCTAGTTAAATTCACAGGCCCTTCAAGGCCAAAGCATTAGAGAGGGGCAGGGTGCTGTTGAACCGGCCCGCAGTTTAAATTCACCCAGCAGGGGAAGCACTGCAAGCCAGAGAGCAGTTTCTTTTTTTAAATGCCTCCATCAGAAAACTGTAAAAACATAATAAAACATACACAGTCTTTATCCCTTAGAGCTATACTGTGTGAGGCTTTTGATCTTTCACCGTATGCAAATAAATAGATGAATAAATAGATAACTGCAAGGCATTGTCTGAGTCAGTCAGCATTAATCCTTATCACTGAAAACACGAGTGTTATTTAGTTTTTCCCCTCATAAACACGGTCTGATGAGTTCAGCAAACACCAAAATTAGCTTTGGGATGGAAAAACCTCACTGTTCCATTTAGCTGTAAATCAAAATTAAGGACAAATACAGGAATCCGGGCCTGTGTCCGGGACTGGCTGCTTTTGTTTATGATGCGCTCCTAATGCTCCTCAGAGGAGCAGCGTGCTGCATGAACCTGCAGGTTCCGGAACACTGCGGTCTGCACTTTTCCGCTACAGCCCATTGGACGGTTTGCGGGTTCGCAGCAGGACAGCCGATTGGCCAGCTTACTGTGGCCCCACGATCCAACGCGTCGTCTCTGCGTCCGCAAAGTGATGATATCACCAGCCTTTATGGAGACTGCCGAAGGACTTTTAGCTATTATAGTGATTTTTTTTAAAAAGGGAAAAGTAAGGAAACAACGACTGCTTTTGGATGCTATGGAAACGGCCAACCAATCAGAATGCTTGAAACTGGTCTATCAGAGCTATTTGCCTTCTCTAAATGGGCAGACCGACAGCACATGACTGAGAGCATCATGCAACTCTGCTGCAAATGTTGAAACATGGCCCAAAAAAAACAAAAAAGCAGACTTTCAAGGTGAACACTGCACCGTACAGCACAGCCAAAGCGTGTCTTCTGAGAGAGTGCAGTCTTCAGCCATGGCTTGCAAAGGAGACTCAGGCCTAGGCTCCTTTTACTGGGTCACAAACCCCACGTTATCTCCCAATGCATTTGCCCCTCACATAGCCAGAGCAGCACCAGGGTTAAGCAGACAGAGCAGCACCAGGGTTAAGCAGACAGAGCAGCACCAGGGTTAAGCAGACAGAGCAGCACCAGGGTTAAGCAGACAGAGCAGCACCAGGGTTAAGCAGCACCAGTGTTAAGCAGCACCAGGGTTAAGCAGCACCCAGCTGCAGCAGCAGAGCGCGGTGAGGGAGGCCTGGCACACGCTGGCGTTACGTCAGCATGTCTGATCCCGCCGCGGTCGCCGTGGGCGCTGAGTGAGAGCACGTCAGGCGAGGCGCGACGGAGCCGCCAAACCCGCCAGTAATTCCACACGCGACCGCGAGCCGCTAACTCAGGCTCAGGCTCAACAGATACTGGTACTGATACTGATACAGGTGCTGATACAGGTACAGGTACAGGTACTGATACAGGTGCTGATACAGGTACAGGTACAGGTGCTGATACAGGTACAGGTACAGGTACTGATACAGGTGCTGATACAGGTACAGGTACTGATACAGGTGCTGATACAGGTGCTGATACAGGTACAGGTGCTGATACAGGTACTGATACAGGTACTGATACAGGTGCTGGTACAGGTGCTGGTACAGGTGCTGATACAGGTGCTGATACAGGTGCTGATACAGGTACTGATACAGGTGCTGATACAGGTACTGATACAGGCACTGGTACAGGTGCTGGTACAGGTACTGATACAGGTACTGGTACAGCTGCTGATACAGGTACTGATACAGGTGCTGATACAGGTACTGATACAGGTACTGGTACAGGTACTGATACAGGCATTGGTACAGGTGCTGGTACAGGTGCTGGTACAGGTACTGATACAGGTACTGCCGCGGCTGCATGGCTAATTATGAGCGTGTTTGTAGCGCCCTGCGGTCACTGCAGGAGGCACACGGTGCTGATTGGTCGAGCTATGCGTGAAGCGCGCGGTCAGTGCGCACACCAGCGCCGCACTTGGAAAGAGAGTTTTGTAAAGAAGCCATTGCAGTTTACTCATAGAGCTGCGGTTATTTAAAAACCCTCTTTTCACTCATATGAAGGTCAGCTTAATAAAACGGACCCCCGCCCCCCCCCCCACCCACACACACAAAAGTCTGTTGCAACTACTGTATGAATAATTCAATGCAGTGATAATAGCACTAAAATATGACATACTGTAGATTTTCGGAACAGTTCAGCTCAAGCCCTTGTAGGGCGGCTTTACAGAAGTGTGTCCCTTATCAGGCCCCCAAAGGGAAACAGACTGTGCTTACTGTGCTGCCAGGGAGTCAGCAGGGTTTGATAAAAAAAAAGACACCAGTGAACTGCGATGGCAGTTTCTGAATATTCTACTGGATCAGCATGGTGTGAGCCTTCAGTTGGAGTCTTGATTGTGTGGTACAGTGGGCACTGCCTGAGGAACACCACTCAGAAGTGAACCATTCTGAGTCAGCAGACAGCTACAAAGGTGTGTAGCCCGGTGTGATAGGCGAGCCAGCGATAGCGCAAGCAGGATCACGGATGTATTTATTTGTTGTGATTGTGCCTTCTTTGATGACTCTGGGTTTTTTTTTTTATCCTTGAGTATGTAAGGGGAAAACTGGAATGGTTCGAGGAGACTCATCAACACAACCTCCTGCATGCTATTCATGTGTAGCCATTACACTACAAACACATTTTGCACCATTGTGTATCGCCATCATTGAATATACTACGCAATAAACTGCAGTCACTTTAGCCTGGCATTCCTCTTTGACTCCTTCCGCTTCACACCCAGAAGTTTTCAGGTCCTAGCGTACACATAAAACTCAGGATACCTGCACCTTTTAGTTACCTGTACACTAGCACTGTAGCAAGGTACACAATCGTATCTAAGCAGGCTACACAAGGCAGAGGCACGTCCACATCTACCAAGACAGACAGCGATCCGTATAGAGCCACACTACCGGCAGATCACTCAGTCTCCTTCTGCACATAAGCACAGAGGAAAGGTAACAACACTATTTTGGAGTCAGATAACCAAGGTATCATTAAGTTAATCCCATTCCAGTAGCACTGGGTAAGACTACACGTGTTCCTTTGCCACTCAGAGTTCCGAGCGCTGTTTGGTGTATCTGAGGGGATTGTTGTACGCTGTACATATAGACTTATCCACCTCTGATCAGCAGGGTTCTGGAAGTAAATAGCATACCTTTGATTGTCTCCACATGCAGTAAGCAGCCCTCGCTGGCATTTCACTAAAGCCCTTCTCATTTTAGAACAGAAATTGCCATCATTACCTTTATCAACAATGTTGCTTATTATTAGAACAAAGTCAAGGTACTAATATATATTTTCAAAAAACTTCCAACACCTGAATTTGCATTTATATTCCCTAGCTTAGCGGGCTGTTAGTCATAAGAGCTCTGTTCCTGCGGTCCCAGTCATTCCTATTTTAAACAGCCTACGTGGGCAGAGCACAGCAGAAGTATTATAGAATTATTCCTCCTGCACCTTAATGACCTTCTCATACATTTAGGATTTCAGCAGGTGCTGCTGCCCATAGCAACTTACATAAGTGCATTCACACAGGTCTAAAAACAGAAGCATGAACAACAGCAGTATTATTATTATTATTATTATTCTTATTATTCTTATTATTATTATTATTGTGATGGTCTTTGAAACTCCACTTGCAGAGGCATCATTGGGGAGCTTGCCTTAGAATCACGATCTTGTGTTGTGTTGTGGGCGTACCCCCCCACCCCCTAAACAAGGCATTCAGCTTGAACTGCCTGAGCAAAGTTTCATTGAGTGAGATACAGGCCATGCCACATGTCCCTGGATATAAACAGTGTATATGTTATTGCAGCATTAAACCAAAGCTGAAGCTATAATATGATTTATTGCCGTATCAGAGGAGCACATGCAGTGGAAACAGGACAATAAATAAATAAATAAATACATACATAAAAAACCAAAACCGTTCACATCAGTCACATGTCAAATCACATAAAATCAGGACATGTCGCCTGTCTGAAGGGCTTTAGGCACTGGGACCAGGCAGCGAGAGAAAGCACCGTGACTCACCTGGGGGGGGGGGGGGGGGGGGGGTCACAGGTGAAGCTGCTCAGCTGGTAAAATCCAATTTGTTGCTGGTGTCTTCGTTCAGCCTTCTAATCCCGCACGAGTAGCTGGTGGATTACAGAAAGGGTGAAACAAACAAGGGAAGGGACAGAGAGAGCGAGGGAGGGCGGAGAGAGAAGGAGGGAGAAAGAGAGAGAGGGAGGGGGGGGGCAGAGAGAGAAGGGGGGCAGAGAGAGAGGGAGGGAGAAAGAGAGAGAGGGAGGGGGGGCAGAGAGAGAAGGGGGGCAGAGAGAGAGGGAGGAAGAAAGAGAGAGAGGGAGAGAGGGGGGGACAGAGAGAGAAGGGGGCAGAGAGAGAGGGAGGAAGAAAGAGAGAGAGAGGGGGAACAACAAGAGGGGGAGAGAGAGGAGGGGGACAACGAGAGAGAGAGAGGAGAACTCAAGTTTATAATCAGTCGCAGCAGAGTGGCAGGACAGAGAGAGCACTACAGCAGATGAGCACATACAGCCAGCCTTCAGAGGGGGAGCTGCTGCAGGCGGAGGTAGCAGGACCCCAGTTTCCTGTAAACATACTGAACTATAATTTTGCTAAATGCAACGGTACATGTTTGGCTGTGGAACGGGGTAACCCTGGGGGTAATGCACGGGGTACTGGAAAGAGATGTGTCTGTAATCTGTGAGAAACAGAAGTTTGGGGAGATCGCTATCATCGAAATAGCGCGGCGATGAAATAGGGCATCAGAGGGAGGCATCCTCAGGCTCACATGTGACTCAGCCTGAACGGGCTCATCCAAGCGTCTGCTCTCATGACCTCAAAGCGACCCCGCTGCCACAGGGCGGGGCTACTGTACACAGACCCCCTCAACCAGGGGGTGGGGCTACTATAGACAGCCCACAGTACCAGGGGGTGGAGCTACTGCACACAGACCTGTCTACCAGGGGGTGGAGCTACTGCACACAGACCTGTCTACCAGGGGGCGGGGCTACTGCACACAGACCTGTCTACCAGGGGGCGGGGCTACTGTACACAGACCCCTCAACCAGGGGGCGGGGCTACTGCACACAGACCTGTCTACCAGGGGGCGGGGCTACTGCACACAGACCCCTAAACCAGGGGGCGGGGCTACTGCACACAGACCTGTCTACCAGGGGGCGGGGCTACAGCACACAGCCCACAGTACCAGGGGGCGGGCCTACAGTACACTCAGTGATTGGTTGATGCAATTCAGTGATTGGTTGCACATGGCCCTGCCCATCACTGAGCCAATGAAAGCCTCACTCTCCCATTGCTGATATTACAGCCTAGGATGAGGCAGCCATCCAAGATTATTGCAGGTACCTCACCTCCGACTGACAGACATTACAGTCATAACATAAAGTGTCCAACAGTGATAAAATACTGGATTAATGCCACATGTCCCTCTCAAGCCTCACTGAATCTCCAACTCAAGGGTGCACTGGGCGATCTTTCTGTTTGGACTGGGTGACTGACACATTCAATTTCATTGCTCTTACTGTTAAAACCACATGGTTTGCACATACAGGCTTTTTTTTCTTCAAATGTGCTCAACAATGAACAACATGGCTGCAATCAGTCTGGCACCAAGAGCTTCAGTCAAGTTTTAGAGTCTCTGAAAGAGTCCGTTAAGAAATGCCCTCAGGGACACAACATTCAGAGAGAATCGACTCTCTGCAACCACTCTGGATACAGCCTGAAGCAGCACAGAGAGGAGTCAGCACTATGGGCGAACTGAGCACGTAGCCAGAGGATTGCAAGTTCAAACCTCAGCAGGGACACAGCCACGGTATCCACAGGTGAGATCCTCTTTAGGTAAGCTCGTGTAAACTAAGGTTTCTACTGTGAAACACAGCATAAAACTAATAACAGCAATAAGTAGCAAGAGGGAAAACAACAACAGAGAGCCTAATTTCTCTTCAGGAAAGAAAGGAACTGTCGTGGACCCAGTGGACTCAGATGAATTCACTTGATGTTGATAATTTATTTTTTTGATAATACATTTTTCAAATTCATATCCAGTCCCATTCGGATCTCATAGCAGCTCGCAGGCCCCTATCTCCCTGTGTCGTTAACAACTGCTTGATTCATGCCTCAGTAACGTTTGTGCGTTCTCAGACTGCTTAATATTTATCGATTCCCATATGCAGTAAAAATCCACTCCAGGCAACGGGATAGCCCCTCCTCCCCTGGTCCAAATAGTGCTCAGTGAACACAGCATCAGCACAATATATCCACTAACACAGGCCCTTTCCCCATTCAAATAGCCATGCTGATGAAAGGTACAGAAACAGTGAGGTATTGATCTTTGTTTCGGATTGTTTAATATCGCATTAAGCCTCTTGCTAGGGGGGTGGAAAAAGTAAATGAATGTGATACGAGCAATTTATAGGTTTAATGAAAGAAGTGCAGAAGGACTGCAACAGAATGGAAATAAAGTGGCTGTGGCTTTGGGGATGTTCCTCAGCAAGAATATGGGCATATTTCATAAAGAATAATCGCATTAGTAAATGTCCCTTTATTTCACACAGCACAGGACGGTGTGGTTTTCACTGTGGATATCTCTCTTTGATCAGAGGCGTGTGCCACCAGAATCCCTGCTCACCTCGTCTTACATCGATGGGAGAGAGGTTAAGATTTATCAAACTGACTAAATCGGGTGATGATTATAATATCAGACTGAGAGAGCTGGATTTGGAACCAGGCAAATGCAGGGGCCAGAATGAGAGCTTTAGAAAGTGAGGGTGTGTGTGTGCGTGTGTGTGTGAGTGTGTGTATGTATGTGTGTGTGCGTGTGTGTGTGAGTGTGTGTATGTATGTGTATGTGAGTGTGTGTGTGTGTATGTGTGGGCGTGTGTGTGTATGTGGTGGGGGCGGGGGGGTCACACTCATGTATTCAGATGACAGGTGGAGTCAAAGGTTAAAAGGTGGCGGGGGAGGGGGGGGCATTGATTTAGGAGAAAAATAAAAGTAGAGGGGTGATACGGCCGGCAGCCGTTTCATTGCCTGGGGGATCATTCTAATGCACATCACAGATCAGAGAGGCTGCCTTTCCTTCCCATCAGCACACCCATCTGCAGTTCAGACAGCCCCAATGGGCCATATAAACATCAGCTGCAAGGCTGTATGCAAGTATTAGTCCGGTAAAATTTTTGATCAATTATTTGAATATATTTCACAGTAAGGGTTCTTATTATATTATAATTAAAACTTTTTTTTTTTTTTTTTGATATAGCTAATAGTAGTATATTTTAATATTAGTACTATTAGCTTGTCTGGGCTTCTGTTCTGGCTTGGACATGCACTTGCTTGCACAGCTGACATGTACAAACACATAATGTATGCTGTATGGTGTGCTCTCCATAAATATCATCAAAATGATGAAAATCTGATTCTTCACACCATCAAAGCCTGAGAGCCAAGTGCTTTGCGTGTGTAAAACCGAGGCTTAATCCTCACTGCTGCTTACGGTCTGCATCCGCATCGCTAAATTCACTCGGCGCGGCGTCGAGACGCGTACTGAAATAAGCGTTTGCTACAGTACGCTTCCAGAGAGAGCGGATTCCAGCGCTGTTCTCTTCCCGAGCTCAGTGGCTTCAGACAAACAGCGATTAATTACAGCGTTCAGATACACCCTGACCAGGCAGAAACAAAGAGTGACGTGCTGGCTCACAGAAAGCTCATCGGCTGGGTATCAGGGCTCGGGGGTGATCCTGCAATTGGCTAACATTCCCAGGGTCTGTAACATCATCAGGGTCTGCAACACTCTGAATGACTTCACAGGAAGCTGTGTTTTTTTTTTTTTTTTTCCCCAAAATTCCAAGTCAGTGTTCTAGAACTCCACTGCATCAACAGTGATTGTGACATCAGCATTAGAATGTTCCGGCACTGCTTTGCGTCCTGCTTTAAAAGATCTGGGAGCAGAGCAGAACGCAAGATCAGCCCCAGTGGCTACTACAGGCTAGCAATAGGCTAAACAACTCCTGATAAAAAACACAGGTTGAGCCTTGTGAGGCATCGGACTCACCATTTAAAAAACTAGCATTTATAAAGAGCTAACACCCAGGCCAGCATCTCTAGTACGGTAAGTCCCGTGGTGATGTTACTTTTTCTAGCTGTAAAAAAGGCCCACTGCCTTCTGTGAGACTGGTGGGACTATATTGGGAGTCGTAGTTTTTGTTTGCCCAGCGAACAGCGTTCCATTTCTCATTTCAGAGACTGGCTGTGATATTTGGAGAGGACGGACCATGCCCCCTCCTCGGCCCCTCGCTCGCCCACTTCAGCGGGACAGGCGGGGAAGGAAGGGCCACTTCGGCCCCAATTTAAACCCTCACTTTACGGTTTATAAAAGCCTGTGCTGGCATTCCACTGTTCTGAGCTACAAACCTTGAAATGCCACATTCTGTGTTAGAAAAAAAGTGTAAAATTACATGAGTGAGTTAGAAAATCCTTTTTCCCTCTCTCTCTCTCTCTCTCAAATTTATGTGTTTATGTGTTTGTTAAAGAAATGTGGCTTTCACAAAGAAATGCACTGATCTGGATGCCAAGCCTACTATATAACCCAGTATTACAGCAGCAAGCATTGCCAATTTGCATATTCATAGCATTCGCAATGAGGGTAAAGGTGTAGAGGTGCTACAAAGCCAATTTCAGCAGTTCATTGAACATTTTTTGGTGGGAAACCACATTACACAAAAGATTATTCCATATAGAATATTTTTAAGGCTTTAAAATACATCTAGAGGGGTACTTTAAACTAACACTGGAGTAAATGTCACCAAGGTGCAATATGCTAATGTTCTCCCTGCTTAAGAAAAAAAAAAACAGAGGAGAGCTATTTTCCTCTTCCTTTAAGCTATGAGACAGAAAGGTTTGATGAAAACAGTTGAGAACACAGTGCTTATCCTCAAACAGCCCTGGTGGTTTACAGTCCCCCTAAACCACCAGGGCTGTGTGAGGATAAGCACTGTGTGGTCTAAACCCGCTCAACATGGCAAACAGCTCCTCATGAATAAAAAATAAAAAAACCTGCGCTTTTAGCTTTCAGGCACCATACAGAATCCAGTGTACTGTCGGCAAAGTAACTCAAACCGTGTCATCTGTCTAAAATCTGCAACAATCAACAGAAGCACTAAAGCCTAACTGCTGATCTGTAAAGGTCAGTACATTGCCAGACAGCCTTGGACTGGTCTGTAAATGTCGGTACACAGTCAGACAGCCTTGGGCTGGTCTGTAAATGTTGGTACACAGTCAGACAGCCTTGGACTGGTCTGTAAATGTCGGTACACAGTCAGACAGCCTTGGGCTGGTCTGTAAATGTCGGTACACAGTCAGACAGCCTTGGGCTGGTCTGTAAATGTCGGTACATTGCCAGACATCCTTGGACTGGTCTGTAAATGTCGGTACATTGCCAGACAGCCTTGGACTGGTCTGTAAAGGTCAGTACACAGTCAGACAGGCTTG
This sequence comes from Anguilla pacifica, assembly GCA_039654925.1. NCBI lineage: Eukaryota > Metazoa > Chordata > Actinopteri > Anguilliformes > Anguillidae > Anguilla > Anguilla pacifica. The sequence continues at coordinate 43,756,794 of CM077299.1, forward strand.
GACTGGTCTGTAAATGTCGGTACACAGACAGACAGGCTTGGGCTGTGGCCTAGATGGGCTAAAACGTATGAATGTGAATGAGCTTGACACCGGGTGCTCCTTCTAGCTCTCTCTCTCTCCCTCTTTCTCTCTCTCTCTCTCTCTCACACACATACACACACACACACACACACACACGTAAGCATAAACACTGTAAATACTGATCATGGTGTTGTGATGCAGCAGGCCCCCTAGAGCAGTGATTGTCTGCTTTCCTGTCAGCTGGTGAGGACATGCTGTTTGCAGTACAGTAGACATACACAGGGCTGTAGCAGTTGTCAAAGATCTGTGTTGCTACACCTTGATGGATAGCAGGCTGATGTTAGCGTTAGCACTGATCAGTTTCACTCCTGTCTTTTGAAGCTTTCGGTAAATGCAAGCATTGCACTTAAAACATAGTTTATTTTTGTGTCTATATAAGTCAAGCCAATTTACTTTTTAATCTTTAAGTTGAATTTCAATTATGCTGATGCTACGAGCTGGTTAATCAGAAACTGTAGATTGATTTTTCTTTGCAGATTCCTGATGTATTATCACCATAATTAAAATGTAACTACTGTAGTACCAAAATATTGCTGCACATTTCTCTTATGTAAAAATAATGTATACATGTCTACAAAATCAGATTAACTTAAATGAAATGAATCCCTAAGACTCCAGGATAACAGCATTAAAGCGTAACCGTGCTCATTCAGAAGGCAGATGCTCACACATTCACTCAAACGACGCAGTAATCTGGAGAGACTGTACGTGGCGCGTTCCACTTTCTAACTGCGCGGGGGGTATTTGCTACAGGGGGTGAGGGGGTGGGGGGGGCGTCGTGTGGACAGCCATGGCTCGATATCGAGCACCTAAGCAGTCACAACAGCAGTGCTCCTGCTGAGCTCGAAGCTGGAGCCTAACCTCGGTCACAAGCCCCAGCACCTTAAACACTGTTTCTGTCGCTTCCAAAACTGTCTCCCTGTTTTCCGTGGGCAAAAAAGTCCTTCATCCTTACTTTCGTTTCACACTCATCATCACTGGCTGCAGCGTGTGGGGCCGAGTGCTCTGTGTCATGTGATTGATTGATTAGCCAATAGGCCTCACTGCAGTGCCACATATTTAACTGTAATCCGATACAAGAGGACAGAAAGAAATGCTCAGTAGCCTCGGAGGTCAGATGGTAATGCGAGCGAAAGCGTTTGGAGTCTCTGAGGCACTCAGGCCCAAGACCTCGTCCTTATCAGCGTCAGCTCGTGCGCGGGACAGAGGCGCCGGCCGCTTCGCCTCTGAGCACGCTCCGTAGCGCTCTGTAGCGCATGCGATGTTTACCCATCAGCCCGTGTACACAAAACGAAAAAAAACACGCCTGTTTCTGAAAAGGACAAGAAATGTATTATGCATGAGGTTCATCCTGAAACACAATATCCTACACTGTTCTACCCCCGACCAGCGTCTCTTCCACACTATACTACCCCCGACCAGAGTCTCTACCCCCCACCAGTGTCACAAACCCCACCTGCCTGCCAGTGCCTTGAGCTCAATAGGGAGGCTGAGGAGGGGGGGGGGTGGGGGCAGTGATGTGTGGTCTGTGTGGCTAGAAATCAGAATAAATGGTGTGTGTGTGGGGGGGGGGCGTGTTGGGTTCTTGTTTCATATAACTGGGGTGAGGGGGTGCCATGTAAAATCAGCTGAGAACAGAACTGTTATTGTGATTAAAACTGTCCAGGCTGAACATCGCTCGATCCATCACTCTTTCATTTGGCAAAGTGACATTTAAAATCAGATTCTGACACTGCGCTTCGCAGCAGGTACTTTTCTTCAGGAAGGAAAAAAGAAAAACAGAAAAAAAAGCCATTTAGAGCAATGCTGGAAGGACAGGAGAATTATTCACTGACCTCTCAATAGAGAGACAGAATGCAGCCACTGCATTCAAATGAGCTGTATGGAGCTGATCTTCTGAGTCCTCACACATTCACACACACGCACATGCACACATATACACACACACATGCACGGACACACACACACAAACATACTCTCACACACACACTCATGCACACACCAATTTGGGCCTATGCTTCTCCTCTTTGGCTGAGGGACAGAGGTTGGAAATGAAAGCAAGAGAGCAGAAAAGAGTGTGGGGGAGCGAGAGGAGAGAGAGAGAGACAGTAGGGGGTGTGAGAGTGTGAGAGAGAGAAAGAGAGAGAGAGAGAGAGAGAGAGCAGGGGGTGTGAGAGTGGAGGAGAGAGACAGACAGACAGAGAGAGAGAGAGAGAGAGAGAAAGAGAGAGAGAGCAAGAGCATCTGATCGGCTCATTAGGGATGATTGGATGGGGAGCGGGCCTGGGGCCTCTGAGAGAGTATAAACATTGAAAGGGACAGGAACTCTGAGAGAGAAACAGGAACTCAGAGAGAGAGACAGGAACTCAGAGAGAGGGACAGGAACTCAGAGAGAGGGACAGGAACTCAGAGAGAGGGACAGGAACTCAGAGAGAGGGACAGGAACTCCGAGAGAGAAACAGGAACTCAGAGAGAGGGACAGGAACTCAGAGAGAGGGACAGGAACTCAGAGAGAAACAGGAACTCAGAGAGAGGGACAGGAACTCAGCTCCCCTCTGCTGATGTGATCTGCTGCTCCATCATTAAGCTGCACTCACTACAGCGCCTCTGAGCCCTGCTGAGTGCTAGCAGGAGCACCCAGCGTGTGTGTGTGTGTGTGTGTGTGTGTGTGTGTGTGTGAGAGAGAGTGTGTGTGTGTGAGTGTGTGTGTGAGAGAGAGTAAGAGAGAGAGTGTGTGTGTGTGTGTGCGTGTGAGTGTGTGTGCGCGCGTGTGTGAGCGTGTGTGCGCGTGCGTGTGAGTGTGTGCGTGCGCGTGCATGTGAGTGTGAGTGTGTGTGCGCGTGCATGTGAGCGTGTGTGTGTGTGTGCGCGCGTGCGCGTGTGTGTGTGTGTGTGTGTGTGTGTGTGTGTGTGTGTCTGCTATCAGGAGAACAGAGTGCCAAGCTCATTCACATTTACACTGGACAAGGAACAGCGATGTGACATTACTGTGGGAATTGTCATATAATCATACAGTGCTTTCAGCAACAACAGACATTCATTAACAATATGTACTCACACACATTCAGTATAAACACACACACAGATAGTAAAAACACACAGAGGCATGTGCATGCACATACAAAGATGTATGCACACACACACACAAAGATGGATGTGCACAAATTTGAAAACACCAACACATATGCAAATATAGACATTTCCCCACTTGCACGGACATTTGCAACCCACTTTAGATCAGATTAATTTGAGCTCAGTGAAAGATGTTCTCCGTGCCAAGAACAAGCAGACGTGAACAAGGCTCCTGATTGCAGATGGACTTTGATCAAACACAAACACAAACTCGCGTGTCTCTAATCCACTCAGCACCTGTGTGCACATCACAGCCAGCTCTTCAAAGGGCTCCTCTCCGCTTTCTATAGAAGGTGAGGCTCTTCAGGATATTTCTGTGATATAGTAATACAGTGTAGATAAAGTAAACATGTGAAAGGAGGTACCCGGGAGTTTCTTTCATAAAGGACATTACAGCCTATTTGCTATTTGCACCTCTGCCAGTCATACCCATGGACCAGCGAGTGCTAATGTAAGCTGCCATCTTAGGGCGCGTTTCTGGAGCGAACTCAACGTGGGGCGCTGAATTTCTGCCGCTGTGCCGTAAGGTCACAGGCTTGACTTCAGAAAATGCAGTTCTTGTGAGGAACTGGCTGTTCCTGCGGAAGGAAAGGGAGTCGGACTGCGTGTTCCGAAGGGCTTGATTCTGCACATCTACAGACCGGGTGCTGATGGGGGTCTCCCAGGGGCAGTCCTGGTTCTGCTCATTCACTGATTCAGTGACGAATCACTATTAAAAACTCACCGGCTCCAGCCAATCACAGCACAGGGCAAAGCTCACTGGCGTGCAATTAAACAACGCACAAGAACAAATCGACCAAAGCGCAGCGCTGGCTTCTCTTTCCGATGCCCACACATACACGCCCTCTCTACATCTCCTGTGTGACTGAAGAGCAGGCAGAGCTGGGCCAAAACGCTGGTTGCCATGGCGCTAATGACTGGCAGCTGTTCCTCTGCGCTGGACTCGTACCTGCAGGCGCTCAGTGGCTCCAGTCCGGCAGCGTCGGAGGCCATCTTGTGTTTCTTTCCGAGCGCGGGCTGCCCCTAATGTCCCCACGCCAGCGCCTGGCCTTTCGGCCCCCAGCCCACCGAGCAGAGAGTGAGCGATGCCGTGTCGACCCATCAATCATCGATCCGGCGGAGTACGGCGGAGAGCTCTCCTGGCGAGGCGGGGGCGAGTGCACCCTGCCTCGCCAGGTCAAACCCTTGGGCGAGCCCTCCCGCACAAGTGCCACTGACCCAGGGCGTCCGTTCAGAACACACTGCTCTCCTCCAGTCAAGCATAGATGGCTCTCATAATGGCGGTATGTTCACAGATCTGTGGTCCTCATGATCACGTGTATGTTCACAGATCTCTGGTTCTCAAAATGGCGGTATGTTCACAGAGCTGTAATCACATCGCCGTGCTCCAAGTAGTCGCCCACAGGGCACTGCTTAAAGCCATAGCTTCACCCAATGCTAGTTTTAAGTCTCGTGTGTTGAAGATGGGTT
>CM077299.1:43766476-43768976 GCA_039654925.1 Anguilla pacifica
AGGGTCCAGCACGCGGCTGTGTGTTTAAGCAGGACGGCTAACTCAATCAGCACTGTGGCAGCCCCCCCGCTGTGACACTGCGTCTGAGAACACGGAAATCCACTCCGCCTCTCCTCCACAGCAACGCTGGCAGCTGCTGCTGCCACACAGAGGCCTCACAAACCACATTACTGCTCACAATGGCTGCCTCCTGCGAGCCAATCAAAGGCCTTGCTCTCCACTGCAAACCCAGTGTGATTGGTTCAAATCAGCGAGTCACTCATAACCTGTAGTGGCTCCACCCATTTTGGTGTCCATGAGGCCAACGCTGTCCCTTTTCTACATACAGACTGAGCTTCCTTCCTGCAACCCTTTCCAAAGAGGGGAAAAACAGCAATCAAACACTGTTTCTGCCATAAACAGATGTGGACCTGAGAGATGGTCATCATTATCACTGGCATCTGGTTCTCCTGCCCAGACTCCTGACTGACCAGTGGTACTGCAGGTGAGGGAGAGTGTGAGAGCGACACAGGGGTCTTCATCACATCAGATTACATTAAATTACATTACAGGCATTGGCCGGAAGATTACATTCAGAAGCTAACGTCCAGGCCACAAGTTCATAGAAACATTCCCCCATCCAGCCAACCCTGTGGCACAGAGACTGCACTGGTAGCACTGTAAACAATCAGTACTGAGTGCTGTTTGCTAACCGACAAAAGAGTTATCCTTGATCTAGCCGATGAAGATCACTCGACTCTGGTTTGAGTGGAGAGTATGTCAGGCAGTCGTCAAGTGGACATGTATCGCCATCTCTCCTCTTTTCTGGTTATGCTTTTGACAGAAGAATAAAAAAAAAACATTTAAAAAATCAAAGGTTTCATTTCCTTGTGACTGGTACAAAATAAACATTGATGCGGTCAGTGTGAAAATGATGTGCAAGATGCAATAAAAGTCCCGACGCTTGTGTCAACTTGTGGATTTAAGTGTAGGACAAAGCGTTATAAATTGAATTGGTAGGCTTTAGTCCTGGAATGATTTATATACAAACTGGATTTCACTGTTTCATATCTCCGAGGTGGACAGATATTTCCCAATAAAGAGAAAACTGGCAGCACACACCAGCCTAATATTAAAGAGATGAACGGATGTGCTTGTTATTATGTAATACACTGTGGCACAAAAGCGCATCTGTCCCAAACTATAACATGAAAGAGCCAGCTCATTTATACAAATTCAAGAACTTTGGTTAATTTCTGCAAACGCGTGTTTTGCATGTCAATATGCATGCATGTAAAAAAAAAAAAAAAATTAAAGAAATGGTTTATAAAGATCCATTTGATTTTTTTTTTTATAGAACAGAGGTCGCACTGAATGTGCCGTGTAATTAAAATCATGCATGAAAGGACATCACACAACACTGCACCAGTCTCGCCATCAATACTGAAAAAACATCCATGGATATCAGCTTGACAGCATGCACTTAGAATGTTTTAATTGCTCTTCACTGGTGAAAGATATGTGGGTTGCTTGTCAATGACTCTTGCTAAATATATGTTCTTCCACTTATAACAGCAGGGCTACCAGCCATGAAAGGTTGCAATCATTCCTTTTGTAGCTGATGTCAAATGTCAGCTAATTAATGGATGGCTTTTGTCTCTCCAGGTTATTGTTGTTGTTTTGTTTTTTTCATGGATTGTTGCTTAGCGTCCTTCAGTTGCTTTGCAGAAAAGCAGGAAAAGTGCCGTTCGGTGAATACTGACTTATGTTCTGTCAATAGAACCGGGCAGCTTATTACCAAATTGCCACTTAGTATATTTTGAGATCCGCAGGACACCCTGACACAAGTGTTTGTTTCTGAGTAATGGCAGTGATCGCACTGACAGAAAGTGCTCGTGTACGTGGCATATCATTATGTTTGATTTATAAAGCGATTTCCCACCCTGAGCCTGGCAGTTATAACTAATGAAATCCATCTGTTTGCAATGATAGTACATTATCTGAACAGATGTGTTAAAAACAACACACAACGAGTCATTTTATAACACAACTCCATGTCCAGTTAAGGTCAACACATTTTTTGTTACTTTTAACAAAGTCTGCTAGAAAAATCTCCATTCGAAGAATATAAAAGTAGTAAATTTGATGCAGAATGTGTTGAAAATAACACAAAAGCAGTAAGAAAAAGTGTGTTTGATATTAACACATCCTTTTTGAGAGTGTATTAGCATCTCAGCATCATGAGCTGTTTTGTGACTCTGTTCTGTGTCCCTCCGTATTACAGGATAATAACATACCTCACAAACAGTTACACACAGGAATGATCCTGTATAGAACTGGAACATACTGAGAATATATTTATACAAATATAACAAGAATGATGTTGTAACATTTTACAGTAATATACAAATTACTGCCACTTTCAAATATTGCACTATATACCATTTAAAGAAAACAATAATAATAATTAGGACAAGGACGAAGCACCCCTCTTACACAGCACCTGCTGTACTTTCCCTGC
>CM077299.1:43773976-43853976 GCA_039654925.1 Anguilla pacifica
GCTGAACACAATTTTCACAAGGATGAAAAATGACCTTTTCCAAAACAATGTCCCGGCCTAGATTCATACTGAAAGCATGGTGTTCCTTGCCCTAAACCGCAGCTATGCTGAGAGACTGAGCATTTATAAATGTGTTATAAAGATGTTATAAAGGCGTTATAGAGACAAGAAACGTGATTCTGAAGTGGATCCAGTCAGCAGTGAGAGAGCTTGATGGACTAGACAGCTGCAGCAGAGAGATACGGAGAGGAGGAAAGCACAAGAACAGCGTAACCACTAAGTAAGATAGTTTAAGACTTTCATACGCTCTTAAATATCTTTCTCATAATAACCATCACTGCTTCAGTTCCACTCGCAGCTCAGAGTTATAATTGCCCGACTTTAGCAGCTTTAAACCGGTCCGAGAGCGCGCCGCGGGGCTAAGGTCACACGCGTGTTAAGTGTGACTTCCTGAGGGCTGTATAAACACACAGAGGCCCGATGTTAATGTGTTAATGTGTTAATGTGTTATAAAACGTTCATAAGCAGCTACATTGAGCCGCGCGCTACGGCACATTAAGCTAATATGTGTTTGCGTGTGAGGACGGGCAGGCCGGCCCGGCCCAGCCCAGCCCAGCCCAGCCCAGCCCAGCGCAGCCCAGCGCGGCGCGGCCCAGCCCAGCACATCACTCTGTGCGTTTCCCAGAAGGGTACAGCTTGTGGTGGGAAAGCCTTACGGCAGCGTGTTTAACATGAGTAACGGCCCGGCGGACAGAACACGCGCCGCGTCGGCTCGGCGCTCAGCACACGCATCACAACAGCGGCGTCACGCGCCGGTCACCGCCATCGCCCGGGACGCAGCCCGCTCTGCGAGGGCGTCACGGGGCTATTTTTAGCCACGCGTCCGCGACGGGCAGCGGGGAGGCGGACGCGGGACGGGGGGGGCGGGGTGCGTCCGACCCGGGGAAGGTTGCGGCTTCGCCCAGATGGATCTCATCTGCCGCCGTAAATTCAGCGGGGGCCTTGCGTTGGCGGGAAAGCCGGAGCAGGAGACAGAGGAGATAAATCAGGTGCATCTGGCGCGCGGGGCGAGGCGGGCGCGGCGCGGGGAGAGGCGGGCGAGGCGCGGGGCGGGGCTGGAGCAGAGAGGGCTTAGCGGGAACGCATCGTTTGGCGGTAAATCTGTCCCTGCCGCATCCCCACATCCTCTTCCTGCTGACCTCTGCGCCGCTGCACCACAGCTGCCACTGTCACACTAATACAGGCACAGCTAGCGCACGCTAACCCTCAATACAGACACAGTTAGCGCAAGCTAACGTCAATACAGACACAGCTAGCGCACGCTAACCCTCAATACAGACACAGCTAGCGCACGCTAACCGTCAATACAGACACAGTTAATGCACGCTAACCCTCAATACAGACATAGCTAGTGCACGCTAACCCTCAATACAGACACAGTTAGCGCACGCTAACATCAATACAGACACAGCTAGCGCACGCTAACGTCAATACAGACACAGTTAGCGCAAGCTAACCGTCAATACAGACACAGTTAGTGCATGCTAACCCTCAATACAGACACAGTTAGCGCACGCTAAACCTCAATATAGACACAGCTAGCGCACGCTAACCCTCAATACAGACACAGCTAGCGCACGCTAAACCTCAATATAGACACAGCTAGCGCACGCTAACCCTCAATACAGACACAGTTAGCGCACGCTAACGTCAATACAGACACAGTTAGCGCACGCTAACCCTCAATACAGACACAGATAACGCACGCTAACCCTCAATACAGACACAGATAACGCACGCTAACCCTCAATAGACACAGCTAGCGCACGCTAACCCTCAAATACACATGTGCTTATACAGACACAGTTAGCGCATGCTAACCTTCTAATACAGACTCATGCTAACTCTAAATGCAGATGATGAGTCTTTCACACGAGAGGCTCTTATATGTGCTATGATTTAATTCTCATCCTTTACAAATATCCTCTAGTCTCAAAGTTCTAAGCAGTGCATCTGAAGAATAAGCAGGAAATTACTAGACAGGGATGGACCAAGAGGTGTGAAAGAGATGATCCTCTCTCTGAAGACTGTCTGTGGAATTTTGATCGATTGGTCTATTCTATTAAGTTTCACCGATTAACAACCCCCCACCCCCCCCCCACCCCCACCCCCAAACAAAAAAGGTGCAGATTGAATGGCCTCGCGCATGATGCAGAGTTAATTGATTTCCTGCAAGATGGGTGATCACATGTACTTGATTGTTTATTTGTTTACTTTCAATCCATTTTGTCTCGATCGACACAACTTTGAACTTTAATTACACAAAGCCAGTCAACAGTGCATGCTGCCCTTCTGGCTTGTACAGAAAACATAAATTAATCATCCAGCCTCTCGAGGGAGATTACACCAGAGGTTGCTTCTATTTTTCAGCTTTTGTGAGCTGCATAACACTGGATCATTTCATTCAGAGTTAATTATGTCGTTTAAGTTCGTCAAATTAATCAGAGTAACGTTCAAGACTCACAGCGTTTGGTCCCTATTGAAGCCTTATATCATGAGCTCTATAACAATATGCACTGTTGCTTACATCGTTGACAGGTTCTAAATGCAACAGAGGCATTTCAGAGAGATTTCAGGGAAGGTGTGATTTTGTGTTATTCTTGTGTAGTCTGTAGTCACACCATTTCAGACCGAGAAAAAGGCTCTGACACTGTTGGCCATTTTTCTTTGTTTACCAGAACATGGGAAGAACATACATGAAAAAGATAAATATTGTACACGATCCTCGTAAATTGTACTACATCTGAATTTGAAAGGACAACCTGAACTCTCAAAAATAAATACCCAAAGAGATGTTAAAAGTTTCCCAATTTTCTGCTCACCTCTAGAAAAATAAATAAGTAAAACACACAGTCATGGTTGTATTAGTAATCCTGGAGGTTTCGTTTATTTATTCATATTTTTTGCTGTATGCTGTAATGTAGGGATTTACGGATTGCTAGGAGCACATTTATATCCATAAAGCATGCTGGGAAATGACAAAAAAAAATGCAACTTGCAAAAAAGCATGCATATGCACAGAAGGCAGTTGCACCATGATATAAATTTTATACCAAACAAGATTATCATCAATAAAAGCATCAATCAAAATCAAGAACATAAGTAAATATTGGCATTGCCATAACTCCTGGCTCCTTTCCTAGAGATGGTTTAACAGTGTCCCGAGCAAAATATTGCAAAACCAATATTGCCCTTTGATCTGGATTTAAATCAAACGAGCCATGATGCACGCCCAAACCGGAATAATCCAGTCGGGGGCTGCGAGGGGTGACAGATTCTTCACGACCAGCACGAGATTCCTGTGATTGGAAGGATCCTGTGGCATTGATTTGTGGAGAGTAATCGAAGCCCACTGCTGCTGACAGTGGTAAAGTTCCACAGCGGTTGGGTGTTTTTATTTTATCTTCTTATTTTTGGAGACGGGACAGGAATAGTCACGGAGCTCGGTCACATTTCCTAACGCAACATTTCTGTAGGCTGCTCACACTGAATGAGAACATCTTCCCCGGACAGGAAGTGACACATAACAAAACGCTGCGAGATTATTGTTTCCAGAAGCGAGTGCATAATACGGTCGCATTTGTCATCTGGAGGAGAGAAAGACGAGGCTTAGAAAAAAGATGAACATCCCTGCTAGCAGTGCGGTAGCCACGCAGAGCAGCACATAAACAGCGCCGTCTCCGTGGGCTGGCAGGCTTCTGCTGGCTGCAGCGGCTGGCATATGCCAATGCGCTAGGGTCACACGCAGAGGGAAGCCCTAAACGCCAGTGCTCCGGAACGGTTGGACTAGAGGTCCGGTCTTCTAACTTCCGACGCCCAGGGGACGGGACGGGAATACTGAATCGGCGATGCGCCATTTCGTAGCAGAACCTGAGCGGAGACGCGGACCGCTCAGCTCCACCGGACCACCGTCCGCTCTCTACTTCCTGACCTCTGACACAGCTGCTGCCAGCCTGTCTCAGCCAATCGTGCTACAGGTGAACTAAGCAGATAACCCCTCTCAGCCTGATAAGCACACACCGGACACAGAGGTGCAGAGAGGTCACAGCACTGGGACTCACGCTTCCACACATCAACAGCAACAACAACAACATCAACAACGGCAACAACAACAACAATAATAATAATAATAGTAGTAGTTATTATTATTATTATTATTATTGACTGATCAGGAAGTGTATGTAATTTTCTTCAGATTACAGGAAGAGTAATAAATACTAACAAACAGTACAGTAATTTGATCAGTATAGTAATCTGCGTTTATTTACAAAGAAAAAAAGGAACACAAAGTTAAGGACAAACTGACAAATTGACTGAATCCATACCTACGAGCATATGATATATGAAAATTTAAACACAATCTTACGATTAATCATATGAATAACAGTAGATGTGCACATAAATAAATAAATAAATAAATAAATAAATAAATAAATGTGGAAAAGGTCTTGGTCACATGCACATTCAGTAGAAGCGGAGAGTCAGGGTACAGTGCGTTAGTTGGATGGATTGATTTTCAGCCACCCGAAGGCGAGCATCCCTGTGGCCCAACGTTAGTGCCGACGTCAGCGGATTCAACAGACGATTTAAGGCCGACTATCGATTACTCCAGCAGGGAGCCTTTCCTTACATCTTACAGGAGAAATGTAAAGTGAAGACAAAGACATCTCCCCTTGAGTCAGGGGCTTTTGTGGCAAAGCAAGGCTGGGGGCAAAAAAACAAACAAAAAAAACACCGCTCTCACTCCCATTAAACACACGTTCGGTCTCATTACAGTCAATCTCTCTCTCTCTCTCTCTCTCTCTCTCTCGCTCTCTCTTTCTCTCCGTCTCTCTCTCTCTCTCTCTCTCTCTCTCACACTCTATCTATCACTCTCTCTCTCACTCTCTCTCACACACACACACATTCCTTCAGGTTCTGAAAGAGAAATATCATAAAATATGCATTCTCTGCATGGGAAGCTCGAAGCACAGTCACAAGCCATTGTCAGTGGCTGTATAGAAGATAATCTATGAAACAAAGAACTTCTGAAATTGATTTCTATTCATCTGGACGGTGTTACTGATCTGACTGCACGGTAAGTTTGCCTCTCAAACTCTGTTTACCATGTTAAATTCACTGGCTGTATGTAGTCTTAGCTGAAGGTATTTGCCAAACCACTGAATTATAAATTGCATCTCTGACTTTTAGGGCACCTTAGAAAAGTAAGCTACAGATCAGCAGAGATAGAACTAAGAAGAGGAGAGACAGACAGACAGACACAGACAGAGAGATAAAGAGAGAGAGAGACAGACAGACAGACAGGCAGACACAGACAGACAGACAGACAGGCAGACAGACAGACTGACAGACAGAGAGATAAAGAGAGAGAGAGACAGACAGACAGACAGGCAGACACAAACAGACAGACAGACACAGACAGATGGACAGACAGACAGGCAGACACAGACTGACAGTAAAGGAGGGAACGGCTGCTTCTCTTGTGTTGGCACTGCCTGCTTTATGCTCCTTATTGAAATTCTCAGCCCTGTTCACTCTGAGAGTAATCCTTCCTGTTTACCTCTCACTGCTCACTCAGGCACAAGCCACCCCCCCCCCCCCCACCAACCCCCTCGCCCCCCACCCCCCCACCAGCACAAATTCCTTCACCCCTGTTCCTGAGTTACTGCAGAGCGAGCGCTCCAGAACGGGCAGGGCAGAAGTGGGACAGTGTACCCCAAAACCCGTACCCCACACCCCACAAAAAGCATACCCCATACCCTGTACCCCACACCCCACAAACAGCATACCCCACACCCTGTACCCCACACCCCACAAACAGCATACCCCGCACCCTGTACCCCATACCCCACAAAAAGCATACCCCATACCCTGTACCCCACACCCCACAAACAGCATACCCCACACCCTGTACCCCACACCCCACAACAGCGTACCCCACACCCTGTACCCCACACCCCACAAAAAGCATACCACAGACCCTGTACCCCACACCTCACAAACAGCATACCCCACACCCTGTACCCCACAAACAGCGTACCCCGCACCCTGTACCCCACACCCCACAAACAGCATACCCCACACCCTGTACCCCACAAACAGCATACCCTGCACCCTGTACCCCACACCCCACAAACAGCATACCCCACACCCTGTACCCCACAAACAGCGTACCCCACACCCTGTACCCCACAAACAGCGTACCCCGCACCCTGTACCCCACACCCCACAAACAGCGTACCCCACACCCTGTACCCCACACCCTACAAACAGCATACCCCACACCCTGTACCCTACAAACAGCGTACCCCGCACCCTGTACCCCACACCCCACAAACAGCATACCCCACACCCTGTACCCCACACCCCACAAACAGCGTACCCCACACCATTTATCCCGCGCGCCGCGTACCCTGCTACACAAGCACATGGAGACGTGCTAACTGGAGGAGCCGCTCTCAGACGCTCACGCGCTGAAACACCCCCACACCGTCGCATGCTGGTGGCCAATATGCGCCGCGTAGCGCCGGGCATGGCGTCCTCCTGCTCAGCGCCAGGCCGGTTTGGCAGGCGAGCGGATCTGGCACGCTTTGGCTCGGCAGAAAAGAAATAACAAATGAATTTATTTATGCATTTCATTTCAACTGTAGCAGTGCTATATTTACCTGCGCTATTCAACGGGATAGATATGATAATGGAAATAGTTATTACAGTAACAGTAATAATAACAGGAGGAGGAGAAGGCAGAGTTATTATTATTATTTGTAGTAGTAGTAGCAGTAGTGATATCTCTCTCTCTCTCTCTCTCTCTCACCCTTTCCAGCGTGTGTAACTATACTCATGGGTCTGGTGAGTGATTCTCGCCTGAGTCCATTCAGCACCTGAAGCCTCACTCTTCATTGTGTGCGTTATGAAAAGGCCCAATCAGGAGAGGCAGAAGTGCAGTGGAAAGTACACACGCACAGCGAGGATTTTAAAACGCAAGCGAGACACCCCCATACCCACCTCTCTGCCTGGCCTTCCTAACGCAGGGTTTATCCCAACACACTGAACACAGGGTCTTTCCTAACACACCGCACACAGGGTTTTCCCTAACACACCGCACACAGGGTTTACCCTAACACACCGCACACAGGGTTTAACCTAACACACCGCACACAGGGTTTAACCTAACACACCGCACACAGGGTTTTCCCTAACACACCGCACACAGGGTTTACCCTAACACACCGCACACAGGGTTTATCCTAACACACTGAACACAGGGTCTTTCCTAACACACCGCACACAGGGTCTTTCCTAACACACCGCACACAGGGTTTACCCTAACACACTGCACACAGGGTTTATCCTAACACACCGCACACAGGGTTTAACCTAACACACCGCACACAGGGTTTATCCTAACACACTGCACACAGGGTTTATCCTAACACACTGAACACAGGGTCTTTCCTAACACACCGCACACAGGGTTTTCGCTAACACACAGCACACAGGGTTTATCCTAACACACTGAACACAGGGTCTTTCCTAACACACTGCACACAGGGTTTATCCTAACACACCGCACACAGGGTTTATCCTAACACACCGCACACAGGGTTTATCCTAACACACTGAACACAGGGTCTTTCCTAACACACCGCACACAGGGTTTTCGCTAACACACAGCACACAGGGTTTATCCTAACACACTGCACACAGGGTTTATCCTAACACACTGAACACAGGGTCTTTCCTAACACACTGCACACAGGGTTTATCCTAACACACCGCACACAGGGTTTATCCTAACACACCGCACACAGGGTTTACCCTAACACACTGCACACAGGGTTTATCCTAACACACCGCACACAGGGTTTACCCTAACACACCGCACACAGGGTTTTCCCTAACACACCGCACACAGGGTTTATCCTAACACACTGAACACAGGGTCTTTCCTAACACACCGCACACAGGGTTTAACCTAACACACCGCACACAGGGTCTTTCCTAACACACCGCACACAGGGTTTATCCTAACACACTGCACACAGGGTCTTTCCTAACACACCACACAAAGGGTTTTTATCTTAGGGAACTGGTGTTCATAAGTACAGCTGCTGAGGTCAGCACCTCAGCTCCAGGCCACAGCTCCTCACTTCACAGTGAAATATTCTCCTACAAGAAGCGGGCAGTAAAACATTTACTGAGACCTTTCAGTAAATATCCAGCTGGATACTAACACACCCTGGAGCAGGACGAGACAGAGGAAACGATCGAGAAGGAGAAGGGGGGGAGAGAAGGATAGGGAGAAGGAGAAGGAGAAGGGGGAGGAAAAGGAGAGGGAGAAAGAGAAGGAGAAGGAGAAGGGGGAGGAGGAGGAGAAGGAACATTGTTTCACTGAATTAGTGTGGTCCCTGTGATGGTGATCAGGACTCCTGGAGAGTTTTGAGGTGGGATGCACTTTGCTGACTGCGGTATTTTCTTGTTCATCGGTTCGGCTTGATGAAACACTGTTGCTGAGCGCAACCTACCCCCCCCCCCCCCCCCCCCCCGACCCCCCAGCCGAAATGAGCCCCACTGCCACAGCTTCAGCACCATTAACCTTTAAATGGGTAATCAATAAATTATTATTTATTAATAATGGATATCAATCAATAATGTCTGATGGATACTTCGGACAGGACACAGACCATCCGGATTGATCACAAATGACATTATACATTTTTTTGAATCATGTGGTCTTACATTGTGTTAACAGTACATTAACAGTACAACAGTACAGTAAATTGACTGCTTTGAATTTACATCGTCAATGTACAGTATGTAGCTTCAACTACTGAGTCTCAGCGATAAAAAAAAAATGCGCTGAAGCTCGGGTGGCTGTCTCTGTAGGGATTTGCTGTAGGGTTTTATCTGTCACCCTTAAAAAAAGAGAGAGCTGTACCCCATTTGATATACAGCCCTGTGAAATAAATAACAAGCTGGGGCTGTTAGCCAGCTCCACTCATAGCGCATAATGATTCATAATGGGAGTAATGCGGCGTCCCTCATCCAAACCGCCCCTCCAGAGACCGTGTTCATGGCTGAGCGGACGCATCCACGCGAGCCCTGTTCCCCGTGAAGTTATCTGCTACCACATACATCACGTGGCATGTGGGGAGATGGCGCGCGCGCGCACACACATGTGGGAGACCTGGCACAGACAGATATATACACACACACACACACACACACACACACACACACACACACACGTGGGAGACCTGGCACAGACAGATATATACACACACACACACACACACACACACACACACACACACACACACAGTGTAGATCGCGCGCGCGCACACACACACACACACACAGTGTAGATCGCGCACACACACACACGTGGGAGACCTGGCACAGACAGATACACACACACACACACACACACACACAGTGTAGATCGCGCACACACACACACAGTGTAAATCACACACACACACACACTGCTAGCGAGGTGAAAAACCACGGACATGGCGGTTAATCTAACGCAGCGCTGCTCCACAAGCGAATTTTCAAGGAATCCTCATCGTGGCAGAAGCCAGCAGAAGTTCAGATAAGAGCTGTGAAGACTCCGATATCACATCAGGCTGCTGTGGCCTAGTTCCAAACATAATCACAGCATCGTTAGGCTGAAATGAGGGCGTGTGAACGGTAAGTGTTACCCTGCGAGTGAGGCCAGGAGAACCCCCCCCCCCCCGCGCCCCCCCCGCCCCCCCACTGTTTTCCATCAGACGTGTTTCATTTCTTCCTCTCTCATGTGCTCGCATCATTAGCAGGTGATGACGTTGGGTAATAATATTACCCGCCCCCCCACCCCCCCTTCCCAAAAGAGCAAAGCAAAGGAAACAAAGAGCCTTCCCAGCATGCCCTTCTCTCTCGACGGTGCGTCTGCGCTACACTGGGGCGGTAATTACCCACTGCCGCTGGGCGCGCCTGGGTGCAGGGCAGGCTGGGTAATGAGCTGCTCAGAGTGGGAGCGCAGGGGAAGCGTCACGCGGGGAGCGGGAGGAAGAGGAAGCCGCTCTTCGCTTCTCAATGCAATAATCCACGGGAACAGCTGGGCTGCTCTGGGGACAGTTCAGCAGCTCTGGGGATTTAAATTAATTAATTCATTTATTTATTTTGGAATATCTGCCATATCTGGCTCACACTCTTTTTAAAGAATGGCACTTTTTCCAGAATTCAGGAATTTTGCAGCATGAATTCGGAATGAAAAAGAGCAAGACCACGGAGCACGGCCAGGTGAAGCGAGATTGTGAGGACAGGGGAACACCTGCGTTCCCGAATGCCCACTGCACATTACACCACTAAAATCCTAACAGAATCCTGACAACGGAGAGCATGTCACACTTCACGACTGTCTTTCCTAAAAATCGCTGGTATTTTCATCCTAGTCCACTCCAGGGCCCAGTGTCTATAAAGGCTCTGAGGAGGATGTGTGTGCGGTTTTATTTCATAATGGACGAGGCGAGGATGTGGCAGTTTGATCTGAGAGATCCTCCTCTGAGAAGGTTCATGGATTTGGGCTCTGGGGAGGTTCATCCACTCCCTAGCGTGGCTGTTAACGTTACGCACACACACAGGAAGTGAGATCACAGCCCGCAGGAGAGCCCTTCTCATGCACGTTAGCTCGGCACGGCTGGGTCAGGCGTCTGAAATCAAACGGCAAAACCCAAAAATCATAAAAATAAAATAATGAATAAACAAAGGGGGTCAGAAATCTGGGTAGGGCTCGCTCTACGTGCGGGCGAAGCGGTATGAAACCATGGCGACGCGTCGCGGCTGTGGGGGCGGGCCTTACCCCGCGGCGGCGGCGCACACGGAAACAGCGCACGGTCCACGCCACCGAGGCACTTAATTGATCTGCCGGGACGAGTCTGTCATCCAAGGGCTTCTGGGACGGACAGACACACTGTCCGTCAGCCGCGTGATTGACAGCTCTCTCTCTCTCTCTGCCCGTTCCCACATCCGTCCGTCTGCCTTTCCAGAGCCTGAATGAGTCTGTCTCACGCCGTGGACAAGCGCAGGACCGAGGCACTTCCTGTGACATCATCGCTCGCTGACTGCACACGCCCGACCGAGTCTCCACTGGGTTTCACACACAAACACGCCCATCGCAATATGCTGTACGGCAGAGATCCATCTTTTAAATTAATGAACTACATTGTATATTCATTCTCTCTCCTTCTGTAAAAACACACACACACACACACACACACACACACACAGTATATACTTCTGGGATGATAAAAAAACAACAAAAAAAAAACAATTCGGCTCCAGGATTCAGACCCTCTAAGTATTTAAAAATGTGTGAGCGTCAGTGTGTGCCTACCATACAGAGGTCTATGTGCTTTTTTCTTAATTAAGAGACCTTGTGGATCTAAATTAAATCAGTGCTGAGAGGGAGGAAAGCTCTTCATCTTCCAGGTGCACCTGCCCTCTGGGGCTGGCTGAGCCTGTGAGGAGGCAAGCCATGGAGCAGACCACAGACAGGGCACAAGCCAGCCTGCTATCCCCCAAACCCCCGATACCCCAAACCCCAATCCCCTAATACCCCAAACCCCCAAACCCTCAATCCCCCAAACCCCCAATACCCCAATACACCAAACCCCCAAACCCTCAATCCCCCAAACCCCCAATACACCAAACCCCCAAACCCTCAATCCCCCAAACTCCCAGTCCCCCAAAACCCCAAATCCGCAATACCCGGAAGAGTAAGAGAGAAGGGACTGGGATCCCACATTCAGGTGAGAGTCAGAGCCCCCACCCTGGTTCAGCCACAGCATCCTGATTCAGGACATACCGAAGATCCTGACAGTTTCCTGTGTTTCCAAACCATTTCCTGCTTCCTGCTTCCTGCTTCCTGTTTCCTGTTTCCTATTCCCCACAGCCACAGCCGCAAAACCACTTCCTCAACTTTTGAGTAACAGAACTAGTTTTCACTTCTTTTTTTCTTGGATTATGAGGAAGAGTTTAGTGTCTGCCTAAAATAGGACAATGTGCATATATTAAAAAAATGTAATCAGCCCTGCTTGAATGGGTTACTCAGAAATAAGAGTAAAATATTACAGTAATTAGACTGCATGCGCTCGCTCCCTCCCAGAGGAAGCCCATGTAGGAGAGAAACACAGCCCCTGTGTGCAGCCAGGCGGTGTGAGGCAGGAAGGCTTTTCCTCTTTTTATTTCATATGAGCCGGAAGAGTTCTGGCAGCCTGTACAGGCTCCACACAGCTGGACTTATCTTTTGGGAGAGCAGATTTTGTTCCAGCACATTAAACATCATGTAGACCATCACCCCCACAACCCCAGGCCCACAGATAGGCATCAGCCCCCCCCCCACACCCCCCACGCCCCACGCCCCCCAGGCCCACAGATACAGAGTCCTGATTGGCTGTTGCCACACCGGGCCTGGCTCTGGCAGGGTGTCTCTCGTACAGTTCGGGGGGGGCCAGGCACAGGGGGCAGGTAGGGGTGCGGCCCGGTCGCCCTCCCATCACTGGGAAAAAATGCCGACTTCGGCTAGACGGAACCCCTCCTACTCCACACTCCATCCTGCCCCCCCACCCTACAACCCCGACCCCCCCACTGTCGCCCTGGTCTCCCGTGCAGCAGGAAAATTAATTCCCACAACCACACACACACACATACCCACAACCACACACACACACACACACACACACACACAGAGTTACGAAAGGTCCTCTCTCTCTCTTGCTTTCCGAGCTCCAGGCACAATGGCCATAGAGCCTTCATTAGCCTCCTGGCCCTCTGGTCTGGTCTCATTAGTACCACCCACCCACCCCCCCATGGCATCTTAAAAATAGACGTTCTAATCCCACTGCAACATTACCTCCGTTCACTGGGCTCGATCACAGGAGCCGGTGAGTCACTCATTTACGGAGGTGGCCGACACACCTCACAATCTGCATCTCTCTCACTCAGCTGCACGGGAGCAAAGTTCACACTGCGAATCTCAGCTCGAGCCGTCGATTCAAATGAATCCTCTTCAGCTCCATTCCAATTCAATACCAATTCCTCTTCAGCTGCGTTCAGCTGAGATATCACAGCCAACAGAGGACCTTCCTCCCGGTTCACGCCTGCATTAGACCGGTGAAAACAGCACTCAGAGAAGAGCAGGCCGAGTCATTCCAGGTCTTACGAGAAGCAGCTTAGAGCACTCAGCGCAGAGAGGGAAAGCTGCCTGTTTGTGGATTACACGCAGGGGTGTATTCGCCAAAGGACTGAACCTCCTTTTCAGCTGTTAAAAAGCCTGCAAACGCAACGTGGGACTCACAGAGCACTCAACGGGTCTGACACGCCAGCAGAGAAATACTCCCTGCACAATCAACACTGATTTAGTATTTTATAGAGTATCTTTTATCAGTGTGAACACACATGAACTCTGAGTGTTTGCATATGCAGTTTTTGTGTGTAATGTGTCTGTCATTTATGTGTGTGCATGAGTCTGTGCATGTTTGCATGCGTGTGTGCATGTTTGCATGCGTGTGTGCATGTTTGCATGTGTGTGTGCATGTGCATACATATGTATGTCTGTGCATGTGTGTGCGTGCTCATGAGCTTTATATATGCAAACGGGTTTTTGCAAATTCGCAACAAGGAGGAGACTGTGAAAATGAGGCTCATAACACATCATGATTCATTCCACAAATGCTTGCACCAGTTCTGCAGGACTATTAACCAGCTACAAAAATCAGAGCGGGAAAAAGCAGCTGGGAATTCCGAGCAAAGTGGGAATCCTGTGTGATGCAGTCGGAATGCAGCGGCGAGTTATTCCTGCTCCGGCAGACTCAGCCGCCGCAGCACGTTTCCCAACCGCTCCGCTTTTCCAGCCCGACCCGGAAAACGAGTTACCGACCGTCACATGACCGGCCATTCCTACGGCAACCACGTCCACCTCTGGCTCCAGAGAGACGCGCACCTGTCTGTGAGCAGAGCCGTGTCTGTGTCTGTCCCCTCAGTGACAGACCCTGTCTGTGAGCAGAGCCGCCTGTGTGTCTGTGCCCCTCATACAGACCCTGTCTGTGAGCAGAGCCGTGTCTGTGTCTGTGCCCCTCATACAGACCCTGTCTGTGAGCAGAGCCGTGTCTGTGTCTGTGCCCCTCATACAGACCCTGTCTGTGAGCAGAGCCGTGTCTGTGCCTGTGCCCCTCATACAGACCCTGTCTGTGAGCAGAGCCGCCTGTGTGTCTGTGCCCCTCATACAGACCCTGTCTGTGAGCAGAGCCGCCGCTGTGTCTGTCCCTCTCGCTGACAGACCGCAGCCTCAGGTTTTTACCCACAGGGGTTTCTGGGTTCGTTTGGCCATGCCTTACAGGCAGGTCCTCCAGGCCGAGGCAGATGAGTCTTTGCTCTATGAGTCAGTCTAGCGCAGGGAGAGACACGCTAAATGAGCAGAGAGGAGGAATATGTTCAACCGCGAATCCACATCCCTCTCCAGACGCACGCAATCGATGACCGACAGTGAAGGCTAGCCGATGAGCACTGGGTGCTTAGAGACCCCCCCTCAGGAGATGGGCGATAGCATTTAGCTTCCAACGATGTGCACTATATTATTACAATGAATATTATTATTATTATTATTATTCACATTCTGTTTACATTCTCTTCAGATAAATGATATAAGAACATTAGTAACAGTGTTGTTCTGCCCCGGATGTCTGTCCATTTTCAATTCAATCCTCTGACGATGACAGCTTCAGCTCGCAAGACACGAAAATTAGGGAAAACCCTGGTATTAACCACCGGTAAACTCTGCATTGAAATATTTTGTATTTATTTAGCGGATAATGAGGACAGTTTGGGATCGCCGCTCGGGCTGAGCTGAGCGTTCATCTCCAGTGATCTCCAAGATTGCTCACTAAACTGTTCAGAGACAGGTCCAAACTGATAAATGGAAAGGTGAGTTTTCTGCAAACCTCCAGGGGGAGGAGCGTTTTCCACAGAGAGAATCGGCTCTTCTGAAGCCTGAAGCCATACGTGTTAATCTCCTTTTGAACAATAGAGCACAAGAGCTTATAATGACACAAACATCCAGTCCATCTCAGCCTTTTATGTATCTCCAGACTACAGTAAATGGTAAATGGACTGCATTTATATAGCACTTTTATCCAAAGTGCTTTACAATTGATGCCTCTCATTCACCCATTCACACACACACTCACACACCAACGGTGAAAGGCTGCCATGCAAGGTACCAATCAGCTCGTTGGGAGCAATTAGGGGTGAGGTGTCTTGCTCAGGGACACTTCGACACGCCCAGGGTGGGGGATCGAACCGGCAACCCTCCGACTGCCAAACAACCGCTCTTACCTCCTGAGCTATGTCTCCCCCACTCAGCACCGTGCCCAACCTGGGTGCCCAGGGGCATGGCCTGGCAAGGGGTGCCACATACTAATAACTCAGTCTCACTAAAAAATAAAACACACACACACACACACACACGACTCAATATCACTGCAGACTTTACCTTTCATTTCCCCCTATCCCCCCTTGTTCTACTGACAGGAAGCTTCCATTATGTCAACAGTCTTCTCCTGAAGAAGAATCATGTTGACAAACTTGCTCTCAGCATCTGAGGGATTCAGTCCTGGGCACAGCCTGGCCTCGTTTCCTAGCTACAACCCGCCCCTGACACAAAAGACATCAAAACCTGCCAGCTCCGTAATATGGCTGAACATCACACATCACAGCATGACAGTTTGTCTGGTATGTATTCCTCAAAGTAAATTTGAATTTTTTTCCCCCACCACACACGTCACCAGAAACCTGGGAACACGCCCTGCACATCTACAGCATTATGTCTGCTCACAGTGATACCAAAACCGTAAATGTAAGTAAAGTGTAAATGTAGCATTTTGCAGAGAGAACTTCAAACTAAAATCAAACGTGTTCACCTTCACCAGCACTGCTCAGCAGGTTCAGTGATAAACTAAATAAAGTCTAAAAGCTGTGTTCAGGGAAAAACTTCACTCGCATTTAACGCAAGTCAAAGTTAATAGATCGAATGTTAAGTTTGTGTGCCATGGTCCAGTTTCAATCTGAGACCATGGGGCTCATCCGTGCACCAGAGCATGACGCCTTACCCGAATGAGCCACCCAGCAGCTCTAATTCAAAATTAGAAATATAATTTTTGTTGTGTATCCACCCCTCAGTGCACTGATGTGTTTCTATTAACACCAGACAGGCAGCGGGCTGCAGCACATCAGAAGCCCGCTTCCCCTCCCTCACGGAGCGAGCTGTCAGGGAGAAGCAGGTACTCAGGCGGCGCGGGGAAAGCGCACACGTGTGGGTCCGTTACGGCGCCCGAGACCGTAAACCCGAGACAAACTGCCGCTCGTTCAGTATGCTCCTCAGGAGAGCGCCCGCTGGCACTTTTATAAGATCTGCTTCTAGAAACGTCTGGGCAAGATAACCCCAGGATCAATATCTCTGTCCCAATAGCAACACCTTAAAACAATTGTGAAGTGGATAATGTCTATTGGACACACAATAGACACTAGAGCTCTGTGTCAATTAACTTTATGGTTGAGCTCACAGAGATTCCTGGAGAATGAGGAATTCCTGAATCACGTTAGGTACCTGTGTCATTAAATCACGCTACATTCGCACATATAATAAAACAGGCTGGATGATCGTGAGCTGGTGTAAAGGGGGGTGGGGGGGGGTGTAAATACAGCAGCACAGAGTGTATTTCCTGGGCCTAGCTGTGCAGATTACAAGCCAAACGCATTTCAAATATCAATTCAGCAGCCTGAGAGAGATCAAATCAAACAATCTCAGCAGTTACAGGTGCATCCAGAACATGTGATGCCCACAGCACCAATCAGAGAAGCAGACCAAATCACCCTGAAACACATTCACAAAATATCACTGACAAAGAGCCAAATAATGAGGAAACCTAATTTTAATACAGCAGTAATTAAAACACTAGCATTTGACCAGCTATGGATGTCAACATATGCAAAAAACAACAGCTTACATACAGAATGCATCTAGTGAATGTTTTTTCCTAATTCATTTACTTATTTAACATGACTGCTGCAAAAGTCACACACAAGTGGAAGTGTATAATACACTATGAGAAACCATGACTAACCTCACCCCTTCCACCCCCATCCCTGCTCCCAGTCTGGGATCCAGTGCTCAGGGTCACTCGATGACCTGGAAGTGCTACACCATCAGAACACTGTTTAACTCTTGGCTGTTTTGGGCCCAGAGCTCCCCCTTGTGTGGGGAGGGCAGTACAGATGCAGAGGACACGCAGTGGAGGACAGGTCCACACTCTGACACTATCGGACATAAGCTCAGCTCCTTCAGGGCCAAGCCGTACCCACGTGGATATATTGATCCCTCAGTATTAGATAATTTATCACAACAAATGGAGCGTTAACTCCAGCTGACAAACAGCCACACCTGAACACAGGAACGGAGCCGGTGCACCAACGCCTCAACGTGTCACGTCCTTACGGCACAGTCTGGGGTTTAAACCTTCATCCAGAGAAGAGCTCCAGCCTGATCCCATCCTAATAAAGACAGCTGGAGAGGAGGAGAGGCTGAAGCCAGCCTGGATGTCTCAAGTGCCCCCCCCTCCCCTGCCACCCCCACCCCCCCACTTGAAAAACCTCATCCACTTCAGCTGATTGTTCACTTTTCTGTAATCAATATGGGACAGCAGCCGGGCTGAGGAGCTGAAGATGACAGTCTCCATCGCGCCCCAGAATCAATCCCCCTGGTTATTAATCTCTCAGACTTCATAATTCCCCCCGGACCGGCCCAGGGGCGAGGCTGCAGCGCCCCCGTGTCCCCCCCCAACGCTCCTCACGGGGAGATCCGCCGTGGCGAAACGGCACGCGGGAGACAGGCTCGCCAGGGCAACCGTGAGGACCCTGTCGGGGGTGGACGCTCTCCTACTCCGGCAGAAGTCTCTTCATAACATGTTTCTGTTTTTGCGAAACGCTGCTTTATGGTGATGCTGCCAGTCACTCCAGCGAGGGATCTGAGCAGACTGAGGACAGACTGACTGTCTAAAGCACAGAAAGCCCAGGTGGGCCACTGTGTCTGCAGGTTTAACTGGTGCCCAGTTACACTAAAATGCATATCTGCACATGAGAGAGACCGCCCAGGTCATTAAATCAGCCGTGTGAGATTAACCATCTAACGATCAGTGCGCTTTCAGACACACAAGTGGGTCAAACTTTAAATTAAGCAGGCAGTTTGTCACTGTAATTACATTGTAGTTAAATAATTAAGTGCTTTGTGACTGTGGGCACATTCTGCAGTGATATTACACACTGTTAAACAATTCTGTTAAACCCGAGGTGCGTTTATAGGGATAATGGTTCAATGCACCATCACAGGAACAACAAATCTGCATCCATTACATTCGATTTTGGTTCACTGCTTGTATACTGTATGTGTGTGTGTGTGTGTGTGTGCACACGTGTGTACGCGTGCGTGCGTGTTTGTGTGCGTGCATGTGCATGTGCATGAGAGTGTGTGGTGTGTGTGTGTGTGTGTATGTATGTGTGTATGTGTGTGCGCACGTCTGTACGCGTGCGTGCATGTTTGTGTGCGTGCATGTGCATGAGAGTGTGTGGTGTGTGTGTGTGCGTGTGTGTGTGTGTGTGTGAGTGTGCGTGTATGTTTACAGCTTCTTAATACTTTTATATTTTCATTCCTGTTGTTCACTGTCTATTGCAGTTCAAAACAGTAAAAATGAAGATCAGATCAGGACAGAGAAATGAAAAAAAAAAGTCAAATTCTTCCTCAGATTTAGATTTTCTCAGACGAAGAATGAGTGAGAACGATGCTTAATGCGCCACTGTAGGATAAAATCCTGATAAAAGTACAAATGCGGATATATATTTGGTGGGAAATGGAGATAATGAGAAAAATGATTCTGGAAATGGCGCATGCGAGCGTATCGTTCTCAGGTCTTTTCAGCGTTGTCGTATCTCTGGTCACGAGCAGATGTGTGTAAGCGAATAAGGCACAGTCTGGTTTTATCGGCCTCCCCACAGCCTGACCGCGACCAAAATAAGAAACGCCCCGGCTCGGCTCGTACCCCGAGACGTCTGAGCGGGGCGATAAGCGGAGGCGGGGTTCAGCTCGGGGGGGGGGGGGGGGCGTGACACCCCCGCCTCGTTCCCGCGCTCCCCGCCGGCCAGCCCCGCGTAAACGGCCAGAACGCCGCTTATCGCGCCCCCGCCAACATGGCTCTCACAGGAGACACACCCCACCAACGCGGCTCTCACTCTCTCACACACACACACACACACACACACACACACACACACACACCCGCACTAGACACACACACACACATACACTCACACACACACACACACACACACACACACTCACTCACACCCACACACACTCACACACACACACCCACACACGCGCGCACACACACACACACCCACACACACACACACGCATGAAGGGCTGGGAATTACTTACAGGGATCGAAACCTAAAGCTACAGGAGTCAGATCACATCAGCCTCTTGCAAAATAAAATTAAAAAATAAATAAATAAAAATAAAGTCAGTTTTCCTTTACTGGATAAAAAACTCATTGGAGGCAAAAACTGTGTATTACCTGTGCAGCCTCGCAAACTTAATTAAGAACCAACATTTTAATTATGCGGCTGGGTGGCGCCAAAGAAAAACTGCATAAGAGCCGTGCTTTCACACAAGCCCAAAATAATCGATCCTGAAGGGCAGATGTACCCGGCTGGGCTTCTCCCAGCTTGCCGCAGTGAGGTCAGGCCAGGTTAATCAAACGCGGCACAGCCAAGGACGATGATGAGCCGCCAGACCGGAAGGACGGCGTCTGACCGCGCCCAGCTGGCTCCCCTAAACTGGAGGGGGTGTGGCGGAGAGTTCTGGAAAAGAGCCTTTTTTAGGCATAAATATTTCATCCCTACTGCAATATTGAGCAGCTGCTCAGAAGGGCAGTGCAGTCCGGGGCCTGACAGACAGAGAGATGAAAAGGTAGTGAAGTT
The DNA here is from genome assembly GCA_039654925.1 of Anguilla pacifica. Taxonomy (NCBI): domain Eukaryota; kingdom Metazoa; phylum Chordata; class Actinopteri; order Anguilliformes; family Anguillidae; genus Anguilla; species Anguilla pacifica. Next base: position 43,794,110 of record CM077299.1, read on the forward strand.
CTCAACTCTACGGTCCAGTCAGCAGGAGGGAGAGGAAAGGAGGAAGCCACTCATTGGAGGACTACAACTCCCATCTCTCCTGACCACAGAACTACATCCACCCTTTCAGACCACAGAGCTACTCACATCTCTTTAGATCAGTGAACTACACCCTTGTCCTCAGATTGCATAATTCCTACCTGCTCTTTAAATCACAGAGCTTCTCCAACCTCTACAGACCACAGAAACTGTCCCTCTTTCCACTCTAACCTGCTTCTGGCACACCCCACATGCATTTCTCAGGGCTGTGTAGGTGAATCTGCAGATACTGGAGGTCAGCTAGACAAGGTGGAACATTATAACTTTACATGATGCTGTAATATTAGCTACCAGCCTTTAAGTGGCCTGCACTTTTTGAGAAAGAAAGTTACAAACGCATTTAATAAAAAACTGAAATAATAAAATGAGAGTAGAGTGCGGAATCTGAAGGAATATACAGGCAACTGAAGTTTTAAATGCAGTATAATAACTCTCTTCCAGGCCAAATCGGCCCTTAGCAGCTGACTTAACCAAAATAATTATTACTTCAAATTCTCTGACATATTTTTGGATCATGTTCACATGAAGCATATAAAGGGACTGCTAACACTCAGTGGCAGCCTATTTTTAAAAAGCCAATCCAATTTTCCAAGGGTATATGCAGCAGGTGCTAATAAAATTTCACTAATAAATCCTTAAGTAAAAATCTGAATTCCAACAACCCAGAATAACAGAAGAATTAGAGCCCCAGTTCCTTATAATCATCATTGGAGTTCACCCTTATTTCATTTGAAAGGACGCTCATCTTGTTGTGCACTGAAATGAGAATTAAGATCACCGCACTCCTGCTATCAGTAACGGTCTGGCCAGCCGCTATGTTTACGCTCGCTCTCCACAGGCCCGCTGCTGAATGACATCATAATATTTCATCCAATTACACATCTGCTTTCCCTCTGAGAAAAGAGGAGAGCTAACTGCTTACTGAGAAAAAGCCCGTCTTCCTTCACAGCCGATTGCCATTTACAGGCCCTTCTCAGCCCTTAATAACTGATAATAGGTTGTGTCTGTTTTCTGCTCCCTAGTTTAACAGCACACGCCACACTGCTGTTTGTGGGTAAAGTTTAACAGTAGTTTTTATTTATTTATTTATTTATCTATTTTTACAGCATGGATAGCACTGCCTTTAATTAAATTGAAATCTTATCCTCCTTAAGTTTTTTATATTTTTTTAACCCCCTAATACCTTTAGCCTGTAGTGTAAATAAAAACAGCACTAAAGTTGCAAGAAATATGACGAAGAAGGAGTTAGGCGTAGATGTGCAGGGACAAGTAAACATTGTGGCAAGAAGGTTATGCCCAGTGAGAATTTGCTAAGACGCGGCATCATTTTAGACCAGCAGATCACAGTTGCCATTTTACTGCAGCAGGGGAACTTGTTTCTCTCTAGTTCTTCCTGTAGTTGCGGTGCAACTGTGCAACAAATTATTTGCTAGACACCACAAGATATTTGTCTGCTGCGTCTTGATCTTCATGGCCTTCTCCTGTTAACATTACTGGCCATCAGCTGGACCCTGCTGAGTGTGTACTGGACACTGCACCTGGAAATTTTAAGCTTTTTTTTGCAATTTCTTGCTGGGAATAACCGTCTTGCCACAGTGTTTACTTGGCTCTGCATATTTAAGCCTCCAATTTCTTTACAATATTTCTTGCAGCTTTGGAGCCTATTTTAATTACACTACAGACTTAAAGTATTAGGCTAAACTAAACAAAAAAACTTCAATACCCCTTTTTGCAAAATGATTGGATAGACTTCCAACAATTTTTTAAATTGTAATTAAAGCCAAAGGAGGCTATTTTAAGGGTAGTCGTGTCAAAGATTATTTTTAATAAAAAATCATCTTTTTGTTTTATTGTAGGTAGAAAAAAAACCACTGGTGGCCTAATGCTTTTGGCTGGTACTGTACATATAAACTTAAAGGCGTACGGTTTACAAACTAACTCTTTCTTCATCCTCACACCTGCCCGTTCACCCCCAGTAGGCTATCCGAAGGTCACTGACACGCAACTTCATTAGAACGACCAGTACACTTTTTCAATAAAAAAACATTTCTGATAATGAACCAGAAACAAATAATTTGAAAACTGGACATTCCGGTAAAAAAAAGGGCATTTGGCAGCCCTAGCAGGATGGCTAGAGGTGACATTACTTACAGGTCCAACAGAAAACAAGCCAGCTCTGCGGTGCTTCTCAGCCCCTTGGCGAACTTTAGCTGACGCCACCGAGGAAAAGCAATTCCAAGGTTAGCTCTAGTTCTTGAACAAGCTCTGTCATCTTGTCTTTCCACCTCAGTGCATCTGGGCCATTCCAGTGGTGAGCTAGCTGTAGCAACAAACACTCCACTGATCCCAAACCACAGGCCCTGCAGCCACGCCCATCCCTCTCCACACAGAAAAGAGCGACACTCCCAGAAACATCCCAGACATATTTAGAAAACAAATACAGGAAATGGTGCACGAATGCTTAAGGACAGATATTGCCGGTGCATAGATATGCCTTCACACAGTCATATTATAATATTTTCAAGGTAAAAATGATGCATATTATGCCTTTAATGCAACCCTATAACAGATTGCTTGCTGGTTTTAATTCAAATTTTCCTTCAGGTTTTGGGGCATTTATTAAGGTCCGTGGCTCCAGTTTGTCATCAGCTCAGGGAGCGCATGTGACTGGCAGATGTTTATATCTGAAAGATTTTCCACAGAAACCATCTCTGTCTGAACACATCAATCTGGGTCATTCCCCCTGTCCTGCCCAAGTTTCATTTCCTTACTGTCCTCAGCCCCGCTGTTTTATATTTGATATAACTCACATTTAATGGGCTTTGAGAAGCGTTCTGTGACAGTTATTTTGTTAAGAGTGTAATATTAAATAAAATATGATTGAGAGGTAGTTTGAGAGAGCGGGGTGGGGGGAGGGGGATGGGGGGTGATTGTAAGGGTTTATGAGGCGGGCCACAGGCTGAGGAGGGAATGAACATCCTCCAACGGGACGGCGTGACAGAGACGCGTCAGGGCGTCACGCTCGAACCCCCGGCGACCCCCAGCAGCAGGGTCTGGCCCAAAAACGGCATCAGGGTCGGGCGAAGGTCAACATGCCGCTGGAGTCGGAGGTTACGCAGCGGCCGTGCCCGCCGTGCCCACTGTGCCCACTGTGCCCGCAGCGTTGGCATATTACGCTTATGCCCACAGCTCAGTAACAGCAGATACACGGGCACTCTCCTGTGACCTCACAACACACAGATTACACACAGATTACACAGTCTTTACACACAGATTACACAGCCCTTACAGGAAAGAGTAGCAGCGTAAACTATAAAGACAATGTGCTCTGTCACACAAGCACAGAATATAATATATGTGTGTGTGTGTGTGTGTGTGTGTGTGTGTGTACACAGGCATACACACAATCTAAAACATATTTTTCATATAAAACTTTGTATTATGAAACTACATAGGGCAAACCACATCATGTTCTAAGAACAAGAGTTCAGACTAAATTTGCAGGGCAATCTTTCACAGTCACTATGCACCTAATGTTTGGGGGTATGAAAAAAGAAATGCACAGCCTAACAGCTCAAATGAAGTTTTCCATTCTCTCTCTCTCTCTCTGTCTCTGGATTAGCTGAAGTGTTTATATTTGCTGTGAAGGCCACACGCACTGAAAGGGTGGAATTCACGTCTTTGCAAACCGCACTCAAAAGAGCTCTTCTTCCGTCCCCCATCAGCAGCCTCGGCACGTTGAACGAGACATGCAGCCGCCCGTTCTGTCCTGAAGCAAAGAACACCCCCCCTACAACCACCCCCCCCTCCCAGAATCACCAAACCCTCCCCCCAGCCCGTCCGTACTGGAGCAGACGGGGGGGGAGGCGGGCCGGGCGCTCGGAGGCCCTGTGAGGTTCAGACCGAGCTCCGCGAGTAAACGTGTTCGGGAGATAAGAGGGAAACAAGCAGAGCAACCGCTACAAAGAAACAGCAGGCCCGGCATCGCCAGGCTGGATTAGCGCGCGGGCCAGCTAGCTTCCGTAAACACTGCAGAGGAGTGAAACAAACACTGGGGGCTTTTTTCAGTTTCACAAGACCAGCAAAAAGATGCGGCCTGGTCTCATTACCATAGCAACACATTCTGGGTTTGATAAGGCTGTTTCAGAACAGAGTAGAACAGAACAGAACCAGCCTCCTTGAAGTGAGCCAGTCTGTCTCCACACAGTTGTCCTGACCTATTAAATGTGGTATTTTACTCACTGATCTGCTCTGACTGATCTAAAGGAATTTCATTCATGCGGAAGATTGATCAGCATGGAAAGATGGAAAGCTTTGAGCATAGCTATATTAAGAGTAAAGAAAAAAAACATCTTATTTTAAGGGGAAACAAAACGTGATGCACATTTGCTGCTAAAACAGCTGTTCTTAACAAACAAAGGACTAGACAAATGATGTTTATGATTTAAGAAAATAACTGATTATTTAAGAGTCATTTCACACTGGTGAGGTTATGACTCCAACTGAAATCTAAAATTACACTCTCCCTGGAACACACATGGAATGGCTATCGGTGAACATATAACACAGAGGAAGCAGATAAGGGTGCAGAACGATAACAGGTTCCTTTGCGATGACCTGAACTGCTGTTCACTATCTGCTCAGGAGTGGACTGATCCTACATAGGAGCAGATTTTTTTTTTTTTTTGCAAGTATAATGTGTCTCAGCCTCTCCACTGTGAGGGACAGTTTGAGCCTCATGCCCTCCAATCCAATAATAAATACCTGGGCCACCAGCCCAGTGCATCACTAGGAACTTGGAAGAATACATTTTCAAACTAGGAAAGAATTATTAAAGGTTAAAAATTCTACTATTAAAAATATACATAAACAAAATGAGTGGTAATTTAGTCAGAGATTCAGAGTTTCAAATTAGCCAGATGGTCCTGATTGTACATTCCTCCTCCCCCACACATCCCCAACCCCCCCACCCCCACCCAGGTTCGGGCTGGTAACACAGATCAGGGCAGCCATCTCCACAGCAGTGTCCCCTTTAATAACCTCAGGAAAGGCCACTGAATTGGAACCTCTCGGCTCCAGCAGCAGGGAGAGAGAACCTTCAGCGTTAATGACCCGGAGACAGAGCCTGATCTGGCGGGTGCGTTAGGGTCCCCAATTCCTCCCCGCCTCAGGGAGACAGGGGCATCCGTGCAGGGTGTGACCTTTACAGGCTGATACCGGGGCGGCTTGACCCCAACGCCTGAGACTGCGCTCCGAATTTCCTCAGATCCAAGGAATGCGCAGCCACTGCCACCTTTACTTAATGTCAGGGGTCCGCACCCGTCAGCCAGCCCCGGAAACCGGATTAATTATATATACACACGTCCTGGAGCAGGAAAACACACAAACACACACAGCCCTGCGGTCGATCTCCCTACTGTACCCATCACACGCTTCCCAGAATTTACACAGTGTGCTGCGTTTCAGAATGCATCAAGACAGGCGTCATGTGTACGGTCATACGATACGATGCCGCAGAGGAATGTTCTTTGATCTCAACCAATGAGGTCTTCATCGGACATGATGCAATAAGACGGGAGGCGACGCAGCATTGTGACAGAATATTCTGGAGCCTGACTGGCTCTGCATGTCAAGAGGCCACGCGAAAGGAGTCTCAGTAAAACAGAGTGCATTGTGGGCATTTGTGATTTAACCGCCGTCACCGCTGTGGAAGGTGTGGAGCGTGATGCGTGTTTGAGTGTACGTGCAGCTCAAACATGCTGAGAGCCTGGACACAGGGCATATTTATCCATTTCACCAGAGTGCACAGCATGTGTGTGCATAACACTGCATTAATAATGCACACACAATACAGTATAATCTGGACTCTTCTGAAAGTGAAAGGAGACGTATTCAACCGCAGTGAAGGAGAGGTGAGCACCGTCATGCCGGGCTGAGCTGGGGTTCTTTATCTGTCATGCCTGATATCTTAACGTGCTCCAAGCTCCTGGCGACAAATAAAATGTGGTCGTGTTACTATTTTTGCATTAAGTAACACTGTATTACACATTACTTATATTTAATCATCTTGCCATCTTTATTGAAATTGAAATTATTCTGTGTTGAACCTACGTGAATGTGTGTGCGTCTTTGTGTGCCCGCATGTCAGTATGTGTGTGTGTGTTTGTGTACCTGTGTGTATGTGTGTGTGAGCATGCCTCTGTGTGCGTATTTATGTACCTATGTGTGCAAGCCTCTATGTGTGTGTGTGTGTGTGTGTGTGTGTGTAAGCCTCTATGTGTGTGTGTGTGTGTGTGTATACCTGTGTGTGCACGTGCCTCTGTGTGTGTGTGTGTGTGTGTGTGTGTGTGTGTTCAGAGACGGACGGATGGGGGGGGGGGTCCCTCCGGCTGCCCACAGGACTTCACAGCAGCATCATGTTTAAAATATGAACCGTGCGGTGAGTTGGGCTCACGGCACCTGAAAGCTCCCCGCGCCCCCCCACTATGCCCCCCCCCCCGCTCAGTCCCCCCCGCTCCACGTCCCACCTGCTCCCCCCCCGCTCCACCCTTCCCCCAACAGCTGCTGCAGGGAAGATAGCTCCCCTGTCCATCCATCCATCATCCCAGGAACACTTTTTGGGACCGAATCCTGAGCTCTGTGTTCCTCTGCCTTCCTCCGAAAAACATCTGCTGCCTACATGGGTACATCCCTCACGAGGGGGCTGGGGGCTGGGGGCGGGGGGCGGGGGGTGTTAAAGCCTGTTCTGATTTATGCATCTTGTCACTGGCCTACGGCTGGAATAAAAGAGAGAGCGAGAGAGAGAGAGAGAGAGAGACAGAGAAAGAGACAGAGGGAGGCAGAGAGACAGAGAGAGAGAGACAGAGAGAGAGAGCGAGAGAGAGAGAGAGAGAGAGACAGAGAGAGAGAGAGAGAGAGACAGAGACAGAGAAAGAGACAGAGGGAGGCAGAGAGAGAAAGAGAGAGAGAGAGACAGAGAGAGAGAGACAGCAAGAATGAGAAAGTGAGACAGAGACAGACAGAGTGAGAAAGACATGGGAGTGAGAGAGACAGAAAGTGAGAAAGAGGGAGAGAGAGAGTGAGGGGAAAGAAAGAGAGGGAAAGACAGAGAGAGAGGGGTGTAAAACTCTTCCCTCTGTTTCCTCTCTCCAGGTCCATATCTGGAGCAGAATAAATTCCATTAAATTCTGGTGATTTATAATTATTGTCACACAGTTTATTCTCTCATTCTGAAGAAACAAACAAACACCTGAATTTAAAGCAAAGACGCACGCTGAGGAAATGCAGGTCTAAGAGTCGTGTCTTCTTTCTTTTTCTTCTTTGCTTTGGAACTCATTTTTCATTAAATCCAGCAGCCAGTGACCTCGTTAGGACTAAATTAAAGGAGGATTACTCAGATTTAACAATGAAACTATTTGTTATTGCACTGAATCGGGGCCAGAATTCTTATGTTTATTACTGGATCTTTTTATACATCCTGGCTTGTGTGGCGTTTCCTCTACGTTTGATCCAAAGCCCAGCTTGGAGTCGCATTAATACCAATGGCCTACGCATGCAAACAGTACTTTGAAACTCAATTTGAAATCTCACACGACACCATCTCTTACGGAATTAGTCTAAAATACTTCTGTATTAGACTTTGAAAATTATTATAATTTTTTTTAACGTGGGCAAGTCAGGCTCACAGGCCACGGTGAGCATAACAAAGATAAAACATCCTCCCTCATCCCGTCACTCTGAGGAGCTCATCTCCATTTTTAATCATCGCAGTCACACCCGGAGAACGAACAGGAGGAAGCCCCTGCTGGTGTGTAAAGGCTGACACTCAGACACGTTTCTGCTTTAGCAAACGCATTAGCGCCGGACCTCACCGCCGATCTCGCCCTAATTAGATCAGAAAAATCTATATTAAGGAGACATGACAGTGACCACCGAACAGTACAGCCCTGCGTCCTGAAGGACTTTTACAGACATGTGTGAAGGATGAGCTCAGTGAGGGACATGAGCGCTGGAGAAGCGCACAGAACCCCCACCCAAACCGCCACCCAAACCACCACCAGAACCCCCACCCAAACCCCCACCAGAACCCCCACCCAAACCGCCACCCAAACCCCCACCAGAACCCCCACCCAAACCCCCACCAGAACCCCCACCCAAACCGCCACCCAAACCCCCACCAGAACCCCCACCCAAACCGCCACCCAAACCCCCACCAGAACTCCCACCCAAACCGCCACCCAAACCCCCACCCAAACCGCCACCCAAACCCCCACCAGAACCCCCACCCAAACCGCCACCCAAACCCCCACCAGAACCCCCACCCAAACCACCACCCAAACCACCACCAGAACCGCTCAGCTTTTGCTCTCCTGCATTTTCCCGCCGAAACTCCACATGGCTGCACGTGGGATTGGGGCGTCACCCCATCAGGGTGTGGCTGAAGCGTTTTGCGCTCCAGCATGTGACCCCGTCCAGCCAGCTGTTCGTGACTGTGCTGGTAGGTCCGTCCATCCTCCGGAATAAAACTCCCCTCCCTGGCCACCGTCCAATGAGGACGCAGCAACGAGACTCTGACACATTCAGCGGCCAATCACAAACTACCGGATGAGGCTGAGGACCGCTGTCACATTTCAACAGAAAACAAGTCATGATTTCTGCTGAAGTCCAAGTTATCAGTTTATTTTATATCATATATTTTATTCACATATTGGTCTTATATCTGTCTGCTGTTTTCTGCAGTGCTGCTGTATATCACAGATACCTACTAAAGCCTTACACTCAAATGAGGCATTTTCAGCTATCAGTCAGCATGCAGGCTACTGGCAAAAAATTCCATTAGATCTTGTGATAAAATTGTTCTCTCTTTCTTCTTTAAATCAACTGGAATATTTTTACAAATGGGAACAAAGTATTATTTTCACAAACACAGTTTTACAAGTTCAATTTGCTAAAACTGTGTTTGTCTGGAAAAACGAAAGTGCATTTATTTATTTATGAGTAAAAGAAAAGGACAAACTATGACTGAATCCAGGGCTGAAATCACTCCCTGGTTTCCCAGTTCTGTCAGAGTGATGAGATACGCTTCCCATCCATGATTTCTTCAGTTTCAAAGATTAAAAAATTGCAATAGATAAGCACACAAAAGGGTGGGGGGGGGGGGGGGGGGGCGGGGCGGAGTGGGCTGCGGCAGAGAATCCCAACACCCATCCACCCCCGAAAATAATTAATTAATAAACAAAACAAAAAATACAAAAACGGCTTTGACACACAGCTGTCACTTTTGATTAACATTCAGGCGACAATCTGTTAAGACCTTTCAACAAATAACCTATGAAACCTTTCTTTTTTTTAAATATAAAAAGGAATCTGCCACCCAGAAACTGAGAATCTGGCACTGCCCTAAGGCAGCCAATCACCTTTCTGCCCAAACACTGGCACCATCTGTCTGATTAGTGAGCCATTATCCTCATTTACAGTGGGCACTAAATGTGACAGGCTATGCTAAACATCTCCGTCACCATTTCACTGCAGCACTGTGAATGTTTCAGTAGCCTTGGGCTGCTCACGTACACCCCGAACCCTTCAAGGTTTCAGATGACAAATTAATGACTAGAATTTTCAGAACATTCCAACGCTCATGTAATAATTCCAACAAAACAAAAAAATTCCAAAGAGCCAACTCTTCAAAGATGTAAAGGCATACAATGGCATTCCGTCTCAGAGGAAAAACTATCCCTGCGGTTGAAAGGAACATGACTTTGGGAACAGAAACGGAAGGGGCGTGAACACGGGTCCAGCTGTCACTATAGCGACACAGTCACATGGAGTGCGAGGGCTGATTTGTATGTTTAAATTTAAATGACAAAGTGCAGGGGGTGAGGTCTACAGGGCGCAGTTTGCTGATTAAGATACACATGGACGCTGTTCTGAGGAGGAGCGTCTGCAGCTGCGCAAACACTACGGCTTTCTTCCTCGCTGTCTGCACGCCTGACAGTGTTGTTTGTGTAACCACAATCATGTCATTACGTGTATTCAGTCACATATCTCTGAGATTTTAATTAACGAGCCAGTGTGTTCATACGTGTGCCGCTGTACAAGCAGGCATGCAGACGTGTGTGTGTGTGTGCCTGTGTGTGTGTGTGTGTGTGTGTGTGTGTGTGCGTGTGTGAGTGTGTGTGTGTGTGTGTGTGTGTGTGCCTGTGTGTGTGTGTGTGTGTGTGTGCGCGTGTGTGTTTGTGAGCGTGTGTGTGTGTGTGTTTGTGAGCGTGTGTGTGTGTTTGTGAGCATGTGCCTGTGTGTGTGTGTGTGTGTGTGTGTGTGTGGGTGTGTGTGTGCCTGTGTGTGTGCCTGTGTGTGTGTGCGTGTGTGTGCTTGTGTTCTGAGTGCATATACTGAGGTAGACTCATACTCATTAGGCTTGTATGACAGCTGGGCTGGAGTGTTAACACGGTCTCTGTTGCCCATCAGGTCCTCCCCCTGTAATCAGCAGCATCACCCCCAGCGCTGTCTCCGCCCCTCTGACCTGTCAGAGAGACCCTCCAGCACCACACTCAGCGCCTCTGTGAAGAGTGTCACTGTGCCCTGTTGACCCAAAAAATATATATTTTATTAATAAACAAAATTAAAAGCACAGACGCATTTAGCGACCTGAAAATTAGAATAAATATCAAAGTTCAGGGTGCTGAAAAAAATAAATTACCAAAAAAAAAAAAAACAATTTGAGGGCTTTATGGATGAACACTGAGCAGATGTGTGTGGGGCTGGGGTGTGAAGCGCACTGTGACAAACTCAGGGACTAATTTGATTTTATTTCACGGCCACCTCTGGGCGTTAAGTGGCTTGTCACGCCGATGCTGTGAGGTACGCGGAGCGAAGAGCACACAGCAGCGCTAAATCAGAGCTAGCATGACCACGCAGAACAGACTGCCAATTACACACAGCCTGGCACAGATTACACACAGCCTGGCAGAGATTACACACAGCCTGGCACAGATTACACACAGCCTGGCAGAGATTACACAAAGCCTGGCACAGATTACACACAGCCTGGCAGAGATTACACACAGCCTGGCACAGATTACACACAGCCTGGCACAGATTACACACAGCCTGGCACAGCACGCAGCTACACAAATTAAATAATAAGCCTGATGTTCACACGCGCTCCACCCCCACCCCCACCCCCCCATTCCAACACCCCCACTCTAACCGGGGTACCCCCCCCCCCATCCCAACACCCCCACTCTAACCGGGGTACCCCCCCCAACCCAACACCCCCACTCTAACCGGGGTACCCCCACCCCCCCCATCCCAACACCCCCACTCTAACCGGGGTACCCACCCCCCATCCCAACACCCCCGCTCTAACCGGGGTACCCCCCCCCCCGCTCACAGTCTTCAGCGGTCACTCTAGCTGGGGTACCCACACTTTGCACCCCAATCCTGGGACCAGAAGGCCACAGCTTTTAGTCCACTCCAGAACACTGAGTGGACACCCACGTGTCATTTCAGCATCAGCGCCCCCTGCTGCCCACTCACCATAAAACAGCTCAGCCATGCGGACCATTCACAAATCTAAAGCAATTACCCACCTGACTACAAATATTGTGCAGATCTAAAGTGATTCATTTTTAACCAGAATAACTATGTGAAACCACATACAAATAAATAATTAATACAGAATTGCAAACACATGTTTAATAGCTAGTCAATTAATGCTGGAAGAAGTCCATGATATCAGTCGTTGAGATGGGTTTTTCACAACATGGCATCAGTTGTGATCTTAACTTACTGCTCTTAAATGCAAGGACTCTCTCAACTGGAGACTCCGGGTTCCTTCCTGACATCACATTCACTGACAGTCATTACTGCAGTAAAATGAACAGCGCATTTATAAGGAAGTCTAATGCAGTTAATAATGCATCATTAAGCATTCATGTCTGCCATTTTCCAAAGTGCTGCCACACAATCATCTCACACTCACACAGACAAGGCCATTAATGTGACAGCACATGCTTTTAAAAATGCAAATCACTGTTAGTCTGCAAAATATCTGCAGGGAGCTTCCAGCTAAAATTGTGAAGAAACGCTTCTTAAACTGCTAAATGCAGTCATAGGGGGGTCTGGGGGTCATGATTCAGAGACTATCAGTCACATTTCAACAACTACGTCTACCTTTTTAGTCAACTGAACTATTTATAAAGCAAAACTGCTCAAATTCAACAATGGCTGTTTTAAAGCCCAAAGAAAGTCTGTGATGAGGATTCCTTCCCCATTCACTGTATCTGACCCCTTTTGCCTTTATTGACAATATTTGTTTTATGCTGAGCTTAAATACAACAGCGACATTAAGACGTATGCAGGCATCCATGCCTGATTGCTCTTATATGAACAGTTTGGGGAGAAGCGCTGGTGGAGGTGCAGTTTGGGGAGGTGCTGGTGGAGGTGCAGTTTGGGGAGAAGCGCTGGTGGAGGTGCAGTTTGGGGAGAAGCGCTGGTGGAGGTGCAGTTTGGGGAGAAGCGCTGGTGGAGGTGCAGTTTGGGAGAAGCGCTGGTGGAGGTGCAGTTTGGGGAGAAGCGCTGGTGGAGGTGCAGTTTGGGGGAGGTGCTGGTGGAGGTGCAGTTTGGGGGAGGTGCAGGTGGAGGTGCAGTTTGGGGGAAGTGCAGGTGGAGGTGCAGTTTGGGGAGAGGCGCTGGTGGAGGTGCAGTTTGGGGGAGGTGCAGGTGGAGGTGCAGTTTGGGAGAGGTGCTGGTGGAGGTGCAGTTTGGGGAGAAGCGCTGGTGGAGGTGCAGTTTGGGGGAGGTGCTGGTGGAGGTGCAGTTTGGGGGAGGTGCTGGTGGAGGTGCAGTTTGGGGGAGGTGCTGGTGGAGGTGCAGCCCGGGCAGAGCTCACAGAGTGGGCGTGAGCGTAAAGCTGCTCAGCCTGGGCTCATCCTCTCTCAGCAGAATCTCAGGCAGGTGGCAGCGCAGGAGGGCATCGAGAATTCGATTACCGCCTCTGACACCGTGTAACAAGCACCAATCTCGTGCCAACCTGCCCTTCCAAAATAACTCTACACCCACTCCTACTCCGGGGTGAATTGAAACCAAAACGCATGCATGGAGAGCAATACTACTTTGAGCACCAGAGTAGGAGTTGTGACAGCAAGCGCTTTCCGCTGTGCTGAGAACAGAATGGAAAGCAGGCGCTGTCCATGGTGCTGAAGCATAGTGTTTCTCCATGGTTCTGATACACAGTACTGTCCGTGGTTCTAAAGCACAGTGCTCTCCATGGTCCTGAAGCACCAGGCCAGGTCTGAAGATGGCTGGGCCCTGTTGGTGGCTAAAGATGGCTGCTCCTCCCCTCTAAAGCTACCGTGCCCCCACCCCCCCCCCCCCCCCCACCCCCTCTAAAGCTACCGTGCTCCAGGCACCTTCGACCTCAAGCACTATCAACCCAAACTCCCACCGGCACAACTGGAAGGAGGCCGTAGTTCATCTTCAGCTGAACAAACAAACAGTTTCAGTGGGGTTTCTTTCCTCCGATTTCTGCATGTAATACAAGAATCAGAGCCTTCTGCATGCTCACGCAACCCCTCAGTGTGGAAGAGAAAACACTGTGTGTGTGCGTGTGCGTGTGTGTGCGTGTGTGTATGTGCGTGTATGTGTGTGATGTATGTTTTTTGTTTTAGAGAATTAACTGGAGGCCATAAAGCCCATTTATTGCAGAAAGAAAGACGTTTAATCCTGCAGAATATCGCAGGCCTCGCGCAGAACTGTGTTGACAAAGCGCAGAATAATCCCTGCGCTTTAGGGGAGATAACACCGTAAACAGCTCAACGGCAGCCTCGCCTCCACGCTGGTCAAGGTCACCGTGCTAGCATTCCACATTTACATAAAACACCGGTATTAGTATGCAAAGCATAAATCTCCTATATAGCCCCATGGCTTTTTTTTTTTTTTTGTGGTTCAATTCAGATCACAGGAAATGAGAAAAAAGAAAGCTCATAGCATCAACACAGCTCATTGCTGATAAATGCACCGCATGGCCACACACACACACATCCTCTGAAATACCGTTATAGTGCTGCGTGCTCTTGGGCTGAATTCATCAGGCGCGTCTCTGAAAGGCGTTTTACCCGGCAGCCCGCGCCGAGCCCCGTGCGTGCAGGGGGAGGCGTTTCGGTCCGAGCCGGGGAGATGATGGAGGCGCAAGCGCTCCATTAAGCAAAGATGGATGCAGAGTTAGGGGCGCAGACCGCTCCTGAATGCATTACCGCTACGCTCCGCTCGTAAGTCACACCCCAGGAGGCTACCGCTACGCCACCCGCCAGCGAGTCCCCAAACACAGGCACAATTAGGGTGAAGCACCGCCATGACCAGGCAACGATCCGGGGGTCCGGAGGTCAGCGCCACAGTTGAGCAAACATGCATCATATCGCAGGGCAACATCTGGTCCCAGATCAATAACTCAATAATCATCTCCATCAGCGGCCGCGGTTCCCCCGGAAAGGTGGTGGTTTCAGAGCGACGCACGCCGCGCAGTGAGCATGTTTCTCTGGAGCGTGCTTCTGCCGTCGAACAAGAAAAATGATTAATTGCGGGGAAAATAAACGCAGCACCTTCGCCGTCAGCTGGCAGCCTCGAGAGCCTCAAACCAAGCGTGGATACCTGTGTATATTTAATATCAATATATTTTTTATGAATATCGATTTGTGTATTTAACCCTTTAAGAAGTAACTTTACAGACGTGGTTTTACCTGAACATTCTAAAGCTGATGAGACAATCACTACTGCTGATGTAAAGGGATGGTGTTCTAGAACACTGACCTAGAATTTCGTTTTAAAAAACCTTCCTGCAGTTCTGTGTTTTTCCACAGGTCTCTATAGACTATAGGCGCTGTAAATATCTCATAAACAGCTGTTTGAAAGCCTGCGGCCGACCTATGATGTTGTGTTGCAGAAATGGGAAAAGAAACCGTGTTGTGGCTCCTGGTGGGTGGATAAAAACCCCATGAAAAAATACCATACTATATTTGCATGTTTCATATTAATAGTGCTGCATCTTTAATCCTCAAGTTCTGCTGACTCATTTTGGGCCATTTGTCTCTTTCAAACTATTTCTGTCACACACATGCACACACACGCATACGCAAACACACACAAGCACACCCATTACATCACACAGACAGACAAGTCAGCAGGAAAGCACTCTAAAATTTAGGGTTTGCTTCCCCCCAAATGAAACGTAGAGTCATTCAACAGCGGGAGAATACTGAGATACAGCACCACTGCTGTAATTAATACAGACACTCGGCGTGGAGACTCTCGGTCTACACCGGTGTGTTTTTGGGTTTTTTCCCGTTAACCCTGCTTGTGCCGAGAGTCTCCCAGCGAAACCCACCGGCGATTAAGACGTGAACGCCAGCGAGCCTTCCGCCACACCGCCAACCACTCAGGGCCCAGACCAAAACGCCGCCGCCTGCACCTGTTTTGATTAGCCGCGGCAACAAACAAGAGAACAAACAGACAGGCAGCGGCAATTAACCAGATCACTGTACCTGCTGCAGTCCATTCTCAAGAGCTAACAAAGAGACAATAACTTATCCACCGAGAGAGAGAGAGAGAGAGAGAGGGAGAAAGAGAGGGGGAGAGAGAGGGCATGAGAGAGAGAGAGAGAGAGAGAGAGAGAATGAGAGAGTGAGAAAGAGAGGGGGAGAGAGAAGGGGAAGAGTGAGAGAGAGGGCATGAGAGAGAGAGAGAGAGAGAGAGAGAGAGAGAGAGGGAATGAGAGAGTGAGAAAGAGAGGGGGAGAGAGAAGGGGAAGAGTGAGAGAGAGGGCATGAGAGAGAGAGAGAAAGAGAGGGGGAGAGAGAGGGCATGAGAGAGAGAGAGAGAGAGAGAATGAGAGAGTGAGAAAGAGAGGGGGAGAGAGAAGGGGAAGAGTGAGAGAGAGGGCATGAGAGAGAGAGAGAGAGGGAATGAGAGAGTGAGAAAGAGAGGGGGAGAGAGAGGGGGGAAGAGTGAGAGAAAGGGCATGAGAGAGAGAGAGGGGGGGAGAGAGAGGGGGGAAGAGTGAGAGAAAGGGCATGAGAGAGAGAGGGGGAGAGAGAGGGGGGAAGAGTGAGAGAGAGGGCATGAGAGAGAGAGGGAATGAGAGAGTGAGAAAGAGAGGGGGAGAGAGAGGGGGGAAGAGTGAGAGAGAGGGCATGAGAGAGTGAGAAAGAGAGGGGGAGAGAGGGGGGAAGAGTGAGAGAGGGCATGAGAGAGAGAGAGAGAGAGAGAGAGGGAATGAGAGAGTGAGAAAGAGAGGGGGAGAGAGGGGGAAGAGTGAGAGAGAGAGTCATAAACAAGCTCTAAGAGCCGGGTCTCCAATGTAGACTAAGATTATTTATAGCGCAGAATTCAGAGCTGCTCAAAACTAGAAACCATTACCTCGCTTGCAATGAACAGCATGAGATAGATATGCTAAACTCACCTACGCATGCAAGCAATGGCAGACACAGGAAACGGCAGGAGCAGGGACAGGAAACAGTACAAACAGGGACAGGAAACGGCGAGAGCGGGAGCAGGAAACAGTACAAACAGGGACAGGAAACGGCGAGAGCGGGAGCAGGAAACAGTACAAACAGGGACAGGAAACGGCAGGAGCAGGGACAGGAAACTGTTGAAGCAGGGACAGGAAATGGTACAAACAGGAACAGGAAATGGCAGGGGCAGGGACAGGAAATGGTACAAACAGGAACAGGAAATGGCAGGGGCAGGGACAGGAAATGGCAGGAGCAGTGCTGCAGTCCCTGGAGTGTGTGCGGGGAACAGCAAGTTCGTCAGAAGCCCATTTCCTCCTCCCCTACACCACCGAGCAACACACAGCGAGTCAGGAATCCAATACCAAGGCAAAACAAAAATATTAAATATTTCAAAAGAACACACTGCCCTTTGCATGGCAAAAGAGCCGTTCATTCGGGGAATAAGGACTGCTTCTCTATCATTTCAGCTGCAGAACAAAATGTGAAATTGTGTTTCAAGGAAGTGGATCATATCTGGGTTGTTTTGATTCCTTCCTCTGCCGGACAAATTGGGAACACAGCGTACTTGAAAAAGGCGAAAAAATAAGTGCCCACAGAGTAAAAAAAAAAAAAAAAAGAACTCCCAAAAGGTATAAGGTGGCGAGGCAGCCTATGGAAAGGCAGCCTGAGAGCAAGGGGGACCGGGAACAGGAGAAACGGTCCAATCAAAGGTGTGCTTTCACAGCAAGCAGCCTGTAATCTGTCTCTCACACACACTCACACTCCCTCCCACTCCGACTCACATTCAAATGCGCTGCATTGGCATGACAAGCACACACGCTCAAACCTACAGAGAAAAACAATAAAAGGAAGAAATACACATTTAAATGAAACTAGGAATACATATTTTGCTCTCTCTCTCTCTCTCTCTCTCTCTCTCACTTCATGTCGATGCTGAACAGGCTGGGGAGAAGCGCTGAGTGGGTGTGTGTGCGCTCCTGCGCTCCTGAGTGAGCACGTGCGCTGCGGCTTATTGACACACTCACGCACACATGCTACTGACAGGCCGGCACATCCTCAAGGAACTGAGAACTGGGTCACCTGAGCAGCGGGAGATGCGTTCAGGTCGTTAAAAATCAGAACACACGTGCGGGAACGAGCAGAAGAACAACGCCCCCCCCCCCCACCCACCACCCACCCAACCCTCCAACCCACATATTCCAGGAGAGCTCACTCGATGGCACCTACACGTGCTCACAGACAGGTTGTCTAAATGATCCCCCACTGTGAATCCCCATTAAAAAACAGACCTACCAACAACCAAAACTGAACAGAAACTCTCTGCCTGAAACATTTCCATGCAAAGCTTTATTCCTGTATTGTACTGCTTTTCATAATGATACCT
Source organism: Anguilla pacifica (assembly GCA_039654925.1). Taxonomy (NCBI): domain Eukaryota; kingdom Metazoa; phylum Chordata; class Actinopteri; order Anguilliformes; family Anguillidae; genus Anguilla; species Anguilla pacifica. Next base: position 43,812,080 of record CM077299.1, read on the forward strand.
GGATCTGTTTGCTGTCTGAGCAGCAGCAGCAGCAGTTAGCCTATCAGAAGACATGAGCTCACATGCTTGCTCTGATGCCGGCTATGTCCTGTCCTGTTTACTAAGTGTGACTGATTGTCATACATATTAACTGCATTTTCAAAACAAGGACATTCCAGTGCAAAACAAAAGGGGAAAAATACACTGACATTCCAAGATTCGGACAAAGGCCAACATAAAAATGTTCAGTTGTTTTGCTAGTCTGTTTCTTTTTGAACTTTTACGTGAGTGTCTATATAGGTGGAGAAAAGCAGGATTCTGGGGGGTAGGGCGGGGGGGTTCTGATATTGCAGTCAGCCAGGATTACAGCATCCTATCACTCACTGGCGCCCCCTGCTGGCTGTTCAGGTGCCTGCAAGTTCACCTGCGCATCAGCACATGAGGGCTCTTACTCTTCAGACTCTTAGCCTGGTGCGTGTGATCCTGATTGCTTAACTGAGACCTGATATTCAGCAATATAGTGGTGATTCACCAGCGCAGGACAGCACACGTATGCACACAGGCAGCACACGCATGCACACGGGCAGCACACGCATGCACACGGGCAGCACACGGGCAGCACACGCATGCACACAGGAAGCACACGCATGCACACGGGCAGCACGCGCATGCACACGGGGAGCACACGCATGCACACAGGAAGCACACGCATGCACACAGGAAGCACACGCATGCACACGGGCAGCACACGCATGCACACGGGGCACAGTGCTCAGGGAGCTGGGTGTGAACTGAACGGATGTGACTTCAGTTTTCCGCTGCAGCGTAACCTTGAGCGAGGTACTTAACCTGAATTATCTCAGCAAATATCCAGCTGTGTGAATCGATTTTATGTTAAAAAAACAATAAATAAATAAGTAAACAGTCTGTGTAAGTCACTATGGAAAACAGCATCTGCAAAATGCCAGAACATAATGCAATGCACTTGTCTGTGCACTCTCAAATCAATAGCAGAGGTTGTAGCTCAGTTTTTCTTTTTTTTTAAGTGTGTGCGTGCATGCATGTGTGTGTGTGCATGATATAGCTGTTACTACCAGACCTGTGTGAATGAATGAGTGTGTGAATAAATGTGTGAGTGAGTGAGAGTGAGTGAGCAAAAGCATAAAGGAAAACAATAGCAGCTCCTCCAAAATAAATCAGTGATAAAACAGTGGAATTCTGCCTGTCAGACCATTGTAAAGGCTAAGCGCCTATTTAAAAAAAACTATTTGGGGGGGGGGGGGGGTGCCCAGAGCAGGCCCACCTTGTCCTCAGGTATCAGCAGAACACAGCTGATCAGCTGATGCTGAACCGTTAGACCATAAGGACAGCTCTTTGCATAGTGTTATAAATCCCTGGCAGCCGCTCAGAAAAGCCCCACACCTTCTCCTCCCACCCCCCCCCCCCCCCCCCCCCCACTCCGCACGGCGGGAAAATAAACCCTCCTGATTAATCGACCCCGCTTCCGGATGGATCTGAATGACCTCCAAAAGCCCAGAGTACGCTGGTCACATGACCAGTTGAGCCAGGGGGCTGTCCGAGTAGGGGTAGGGCACGGCGGAGGGCAAAGGAGGCTGACATACATCCGCGCCTTTGAGGCTAGCCTCGGTTAGCACAGGGCTAGTCACAGCAGGGTCTTACTGTATGACTCACATATTCCTTTTTTGGGCTTCAAACACTTTTTTTTTCTTTTTACAAACATAAAATTAAGTTTAAATGGCACAGAAAGGCGATTAAAAGGTGTGATAGAACATGTTAGAGGAGTGGAGATACAGTGGGTTAGGGCTGAGGTACGGGTGAATTCGTGCAGATGCACACAACCTGACTGTGAGAGCAGCACTGCTGTCGCTCTGACAGCACAGCACAGCACAGCTCAGCACAGCTCAGCACAGCTCAGCTCAGCTCAGCTCAGCTCACCTCACCACACCACAGCTCAGCTCAGCTCAGCTCAGCTCAGCACAGCACAGCACAGCACAGCTCCACTCAGCACAGCTCAGCTCAGCTCAGCTCAGCACAGCACAGCACAGCACAGCATAGCTCAGCTCAGCTCAGCTCAGCTCAGCTCAGCTCAGCTCAGCTCAGCTCAGCTCATCACATCACATCACATCACATCACATCACATCACATCACATCACAGCTCAGCTCAGCACAGCACAGCACAGCACAGCTCCGCTCAGCACAGCACAGCACAGCACAGCACAGCTCAGCTCAGCTCAGCTCAGCTCAGCTCAGCTCAGCACAGCATAGCTCAGCTCAGCTCAGCACAGCTCAGCACAGCTCAGCTCAGCTCAGCTCAGCTCAGCACAGCACAGCACAGCACAGCACAGCTCCGCTCAGCACAGCACAGCACAGCACAGCACTGAGCTCTTGGCTGGCATCATTTGTCTTTTTCTCCAAAAATAAGCAATTCTCCTTTGTTCTGTAATACTTTGACTGCATAAAGTCATTCTTATTTTATTTGTTTGCAGCATTCCCTTGGCGTCCTGCTCTCTCCCTCTCTCTCCCTCTCTCCAGCCCTTCCTGCGAGCCCTTCTCTCAAGGACAAGAGGCTGCATCTGCTCTTTGAGGGCTGAGCGCATTATTAGAACAGAGAAACACACACACACACACTCATACACACACTCACTATACACACACACACTCATACACACACTCACTATATACACACACCACACACTCACTATACACACACACTCACACACACAAACATCCCATACCCTTGAACACAGCATATGGCATGTGTGTGTGTGCACACAACACGATAAAGCTGCTATGGACCGGACCTCATGTCCAACTGAGCTGTTAACATTGAGACAAAAACTAAACTTCAGACTTTTACACCTAGAGCTGTGCACGAGGTCCAAGACACCCTAAAGATAAGCTGCCGTCCTTATCTGAGGAGACGCCAGGAAGTGGCGATAAGAGAACAATGATAAATGAGAACAACACAACAGACGAGCCTTCCTCATCGCGGGGCGTCTTCCTCAGGACCAGCCGAAAGCCCGTCAACACTCCAACACAGCACACAGGAAGTACATTTATCTGAGGGGATGCTGCTGTACACACACTTCAGTTTGTACGGTCAGTCAAGGCTTCCAAAACAAGACTGTTTTTTGGAGTGGGGGGTGGGGGTCGGTGGGAGAGGGGCACTTTTAGCAGAGAAGCAGAACCAGAGAGGACCAGTTTCTTCAGAGAGAATCAATTACAGGAAGTAATACACAGCGAAGTGGATTTAACACGAGCAATTCCAGCAGCCGTGGCCTCGCTGGACCTTGTTTTCCCACCGGCTATTAAAGAGGGGGGGGGGGCAGTCGGTTCTGTTGAATCCCTCTCCCAGCAGTCTCTCATTACAAGTGCTGTTTCTTTTCAAGAGACAAAAACAGTGAAATAAGTAGTTCTGGAGATGAGAAGGAAAGGTGCAGGATGAACGTTGTAAAGCTCGTAGTACATTCTGCAGAGCACCAATCTCCCCTTACCCCCCCCCCCCCCCATTTCTCTCTGCCTGTTTGTAACCCCCCTTCTCTCTCATTTCCCTCTCTGTAAACGGCAGCTCATGAGATCAGGAGTAAAGTCTGCATGCGCCCCATTATCTCATGATGTCTTGTCAGAGAATACACAAACACATTAGCGGGCCTTAGCGTGGGGCCTTAGTGTGGGGGCTGCTCATACACCACCAGCCGTTAAGACATCGCCGTAAACTGGATGCAGTTTCCAGCGGAACGGGTGGAAGGCGGGGGGGGGGGTTGCGATTGCAAATTCCCCCAGGGTGCATCCGCATTTCTGCAAACTGGACTCCAAATTGCTTCTGCCCTTCCCAGGCTTCTAAAAAGCATTTACTGCAAAGTACCAGCACTTCCCTAAATACAGGATTCAGCGTTTCATAACCGTGAGGGAAACTCGGGCCTCCGTTTAAACAAGCACTTAGTCCAAGAGTTCGGATGGCTTTTCAAGTCTGGGCTGGAAATCTCGAGTCTTATTGGATAAGACGCCTGTCACTCATGTTTACGTCTGAGTGTCAGTGGGGAGGGGGCGTGCACACATTTCCTGAGGTGGCTGGATTTTGCAGACTGGACGGTCGTGATAATGTATGTAGGTCATGAAATCATTTTCAGAATTCGGATTATTTGACCTCATTTTGAAGGAGGGACACGGGGACAGAGGCACTCTCTCTCTTCCTTTCCTCAGTCTGCCGGTTTGGGATTCACATCGTGGCTTTCGTTATGTTTCTCGTTTGTTGTGTACCGAGCTGAAGGTGACGGACACTGTGTCCTTTATCTATTGTTTAATGTGGATTTGGTCTCACATTCTGACTTGATCATCATGTATAATTGATATGTGCATCCGCTCAGTGTACAGACACGCACAGATAAAGGTACCTTTTATCCATCAGACAAATGCACCAGCACGGAGACACAGACATGCACAGGCGCGCGCACACACACACACACACACACACACACACACATCAGATCTCTTTATAATGGCCATAACCCTGACAGGATGACCAATCATATGCCGGCGGACTTCATCAAGGAGGCCTTTATGAAGGTCTTTCCAGAGCGGATCTGCCCGTCGACAGCTCGGCATGCCACCGTTTGATTCTAATCACCTCCCAGAATGCAGTGCTCAGCAGCGTGCAGCAGCGTAACAGGCACAGCTGGGGGAGCGGTGGGGGGGGGGGGGGGAGGAGCGGGAGAGCAGCGGCAGAGCAGCGGCAGACAGGCCGCCCGCTGTTCGGGGAATACCAATCTCCAATGGAAATGTCAACAACAGGCAACAACACAATAGTCTTTCATTCCCGCTAGTCCCACAAGGCATTGTAACAGTGAGCCGCCATTTAGGCAACAATGGCGGGAAATATCACCCAACCCCGCCACGCCGGAAACGCTTCCCCGATTATGCCGCGGCGGTTTTAAGGGCATAATTCCGAGCTGCTTTTTTATCATAAATTATTTTCAGATTAAGCCAGACAAACAGCGGCCCAGTCTCCGGCGCTGTCCGGGGGGACCGGGCTTTTGTTCTACTGTCTGCCCGTAATGAGCCGCACAAAAGCACCGTCGTTTCACAGGAAAACGACTTTGACGTTGATGAATGGCTAGCTTGGTTTTTTTTTTTTTTTTTTTTTTTTTTAAGAGAGCTGGGAATGTGTAACCAGTGGTACAGTGTTCAATTACACTGTTCAGAAATAGTTGTAATATCAGGTAATTATATAACAAAATTAACTTTCTTATTAAACAAACGAGCAGTTTTCACAAAGTGATGATGGGCTCACGGTACTGTAGACAATCCGGTTTCACAGTTAATGGCAGCTGCTAATGTCAGAACTGAGACAAAAGAATCAGTTTCATTAAACCAATCCCAGACTATAATATACACATTACAATAATGACAATTAAGTAAATGAGTTTCATATGAAAAGCTGCTCCAAAGCTCTCGTTTCTGTTCAAGTAGACAACAAATGATTTGGCTATAACTAAAAAAGTGTGTATGAGTTGTGTTGCATGTATCAAATGAGTGTAAATCTGGAATGTGTGTGTGTGTGTGCGTGTGTGTGCATGTGTGTGTGTGAGTGTGTGTGTGTGTGTGTGTGCGTGTGAGTGAGTGTGTGTGTGTGTGTGGGTGTGTGCCTGTTTGTGCATGCGCACTGAAACCAGATGACAAACCATCCCCACAGGATGTGACAGCAGTGGGGGGGGGGGATGATTGACAGGAGAGACTCCAGAGGGGAAAAAAAGGCCCTGCAATCACACCTCACACACCATGTGGGGGGGGGGGGGGTAGGGTGACAGTGTGATGTCATCGGACACCGCAGATCGAGGCAGGCGGACGGCGAGACATTGACGGGAAAACTCAAATCTTACACAGCATCTGGAGGCTAGAGACGGTCACCGAGGTTACCATCCTCGCACTCCGTTACGAGTGGAGTACAGCCTGGGGGGGGGGGGGGGGTGGGTCAGACAGGAAGTGGTCTCCAGCAGTTCCTCAGAAGCTCCAGTCACATCGCTCCAGCGTGTTTCTCAAGCACCCCCTCCTGGGTATTAGGCAAATGCATTCTGTCCAAAGACCTCTCCATTCTTAGACCTCTGCTGAAGTATTTTTAAAATGAGGCTTTAAAGCAGCAAGATGTGCACCTTTTCCACATGACTAACCTTGTGGATGAGTCATTCACTACTCCAGAACCCACACAGTGAACACAGGAGACCAGGGGGGAATGAGAAAAAGGGATTGCGGTGACTACTGTGGAAAGAGAAAGAGAGAGGGAGAGGGAAAAAGAGAGATCATTCCAGCCACTGTTTTTAAAAATGGGCCCAACATTTATCCAAAGGTCAAGGTGTCAATATTCCTAGATATTGTGAACAAAGACAGACCGGCTGGACTATGAAATGGTGAACAGAGAGATTTCTTCTTTTATTCAAATTCTGGGAAACTGCCCAACAGAGAGAAAAAAACAGAGAGGGAGAGAGATACAGTGAGTGGCAGACAGACAGAGGGAGGGAGAGGGAAAGGGAAAGATGGAGAAAAAGAGAGAGAGAGAGCGCACGAAAGAGGTGGAGTGAAAGAGAGAGAGAGAAAGAGAGATAGGTAGAGTGAAAGAGAGAGAGAGAGAGAGAGAGAGAGAGAGAGAGAGAGAGAGCGAGGAGGACAGCAGTAAAAAGTCCACTCAGACTCTCTCCACTCTGTCATCACTCAGCACTTTTATCTGCCATTTCTATTTTCTACTGTCTGACAGCCAGACATGCAGCTTTCAATAAAGATATTTATATTTTATTTTGTTTTTTGGTTCATCTCTCCTTCCCTCCCTGAGCTGCCTCATGGGCGAGTCTCGCCTGTCAGATTTCATTAAGGCCGTCCCAGGAAGCTGACCTTTCAGCAGCCCGTCGGGACGGGGAGCAGATAAAGCGCAGAACCAGGCTCCATTTAGTCTGACCAAACTGCACCACGTTTCCCTGCTCCTCTCACTGCTCTCCTCACTGCTGAACACATCCTGCACCGCCTCGGCTGGCCAGCAGGGGGAGACCATTAAAACATCTACAGACACACAGATACAGAAACACATGCATGCACACACACACACACACGCACGCACGCACACACGCACACGGATGCACGTACACACAGATACATACACACACACACACGCAGGCACACGCATGCACGTACACACAGACACACACACACACACACACACACAGTACCCATTGATATTCACCAGTGTGAAAACAATCCTGCAGCTGCTGGGTTCACTGATAAAGCTCATTTTCTGAGGTAAACACAGAAGCAAACTCAACACTCCTGTGTTTTACAGGCAGTTAAAAACGAAGGTGGTGTAAGGAAAGGATGGCTATTAAACAGGGGAGGGAAATAATTGCCCGGCGCGTGAACACGGAGCTATCATTCAGTAAAGCCGCAGTACATAACACCGTAATAAGACCTCAATATGCAACACGGCGCAGTCCTGCCAGCATTCGTTCCAACAAACAAATGCGCCTGTGGCTTTACTGGTAGACTGAATGGAGTACACAGGCTTCTTACTAACTCACAAGCGCATTTCCAGACTCTTTATCTGAGATCGTTATTTATTTATTTATTCCAGATCTTTTTATCAGGATCATCAGGGTTAAATAAGTTCTCTCATACGTGCAATCTCTCATTGATAAGCTGTGGCTTTGTCAGATGCACATATTCACCTCCGCTGGTGATGTAGACATGCGCGTATCCTCCAGTTGGTATCTCCCCTTATCAATTCTTTCATTTATTTATTTTATTTTTTATTTTGATTTTAGTAGAGTATTTCAATGAAAAGGAAGCTTTTCGTTAAATTATATTAGAATAAGAATATTCAGAAGAAGAATAATACTAACATTAATATAATATTATGACAAATGACAAAATAGCAAAAAAAAAATTTCCATGCGTTGAGATAGGATGCTGAGCGTCAGAGAGAGAGCCCTGCAGCGAGGGGGGGGGGGGGGGGGACAGATGGAATCTGTAATAGATCATTAGCGCAGCTTTGATTCAAACACGTACAAACGAAACTGGAAAGGTGCAGATGTAGAAAGGAGATTCCGTGTGTCAGCAATGACATCCAGCAAGAAAAAAACATACGGCACAATATTCATCTTTCATTTTCAGATATGATCCAGGCACAATATTCATCTTTCATTTTCAGATATGATCCAGCCGCATTACACACGATGCGCTGATCTGCGCCCAGACGCTGTTTTTAAAGCTGTCCCCCTTCTGCTCGCTCTCCCCGGTTAACGCTGCGTTCAGCGGTAAGCACACCAGCGCGTTCTGTTCTATCACACATGATGAAAGGCTTGCATTACTCTGCGAACACACACACGCTTCAGCCGCCAGCACACTGCCGAGGTAACACACCTTCCATCGCCGGAGAGAGACCGAGGAGCACGCACGGGGACTTATGACACGGTAATTAACCCCGCTATTATCACATCAAAGGAAGAGGAATAAAGAGGTGCTCCATTATTTTAAGTAATGGTTTCAGCTCCTCGCTAGCCCCCGGTTTGTTAAGCGTTGCCGTTGCCGTAGAGATGAGCACCACGTGGACCGCAGTGGCACGTCGTCATGGTGCCCACATGTGCGTGCTCCAGCGCAGAGCTTCCGGCAGACCACAGTGTTAATCTGAGGTGTGCGCAGGTGGAAACTCACGCAGGCTCAGGCGACACCGTGACTCTGACGCAGAAACGCGTGCCCATTATTCTGCACCAACGCTGGGAGGGAACAAGGTGTTCTCTACAGTCGTGAGCTCATAGGCAGCCATTTTAAAATTTGAACATCCACCCCACCAATGAGGAACGAGCTGGTCCCAAAGGTCAGAGCCACTTGGCCTGGAAAGCTCTGTAAGGGACACAGACTTGGGGGGGGGGGGGGGGGGGGCTGTGTTAGGGAGGTGATGATAGGGGCCACTGAGAGCGCTCTGTTTAGAAGAGAGCGGACTGCAAAACAGCACTTCCTGCACAGGCAGGAAATGGCCCCCACCAGGGAGTAATCTACCAGAACTGCTTAATACAAAACACCTCCCCACATACCCCTCTCTCTCCATCTCTCTCTCTCTCTCCCATTTCTTCCCTTGAGTGGAGTAATTTAACCAGCAGCAATATTAAACGTGAGCCCCACACACACGCACACACACGCGCACACACACACACACACACACACACACACACACACACACACACACACACACACACTATACACAGTATACAGTTGTAGCTTACTAAAATTACAGGATACAAAGTAGCTCTACTCAACTTCCACCACAGTGTCTGCAGTGATTGGCTCCAGCCATTCCCAACACCCCCGATCTCACTAATTATTTCAGCTCCTTGGCTCCGGAAGTGAGCTCGTTAGTGAGCTCTGCTGGTGTAGTGCACGGTCAGAGGGAATACCTGCAGACACTGTGGCCCGCAGGACCTGGGGTCGAGAGGCCCCGATATAGAGTGCACTAAAATTACAGATAAAATCACATAACATCATGCCCACCTTTGTTCCTCCACACTCGTTAAGCTTACTCCTGCAAATTTGCAGAAAAAAAGTTGTCACGGCTGACTTTGACAGAATGTTTCCTCATTAAATTTGTTTTCGAAGTGCTGTCCTGTATTTGTGCTTTTAAAACATCTACAGAATGCGCCATCTCACTTCACCCACTTTATGGCTCTCAGACTTGTTTGGTAGTCATCCTGTACATGCATGGATGCAAAAACGATGGGAAATTTGAAATTAATTTCGCATGTAAATTCAGATAGGAATATTGTTTCTTTAAAGCCTTACCAAGAAAAGGAGGCAAAGAAAATATTTTCGGGCCACACAGATAATGAACCCTTGGGTCTGCCTGATGAGTTCTCAATCCCCACAATCCACCAGCCATGTGGCAACAGGATGATCCCTGTTGTAGCAAGACAATTTTTCTTTTTTAAATCTAAAATGCAAATATTGACAACAAATTAGGGATATAAATGAATGATAAAATATTTGGATACTTGTTTTACATGTACACACAAAGCTAATCACAGAATGGGTCTGCAATATGATTGGTGAAGAAAACTTCATGTGGTAACTGCTGTCTAATTTCAGCTTGGGAAACGGCTGCTCCAACACCCAACGACACCCAAGCTACTGCACCCGCTTAAAAAAGAAGAAACAGCGAGTGTCTGATTACCAAATAAACAGCAGCGTCCGCCCCCGGGGAAAACACAGGCTAATACCGCTGCATGGCTGCTGGCAAGGAGATGCGCAGTTCACCGTTTCCAACAAATGAACACAAACTTTACACAGATGATCAGTTTCAGCGTTTCAGGTTCAGACGCGGGAGCCGTACGACATTGAAGATGGCGGCTCTCTGGTAAATTACCGGAGAGGGAAGTCAGCAGAGTCTCCAGGGTGAGAAAAAGAAACAAATATTTAGAAAAACAAGTGAAACAATTCACCATATACTACACACAACTTCAGTGTGCCTCCCCAGGTGGAGGACCTTGGATCGCAGCTGCTCTGTCCCGTCCCACAGACAGGGAGGCCTACAGGACCACGCCCAGCTATGCTCGCCTGAAGCTGATTACTGATGGTGCAAAGACAGGGAGGCCTACAGGACCACGCCCAGCTAAGCTCACCTGAAGCTGATTACTGATGGTGAGGCCTGTTAGAAAGGTACAGGGGTGGGATCTTGAAGGAATGCTGCCATTGGGCAGTCAGCCCTCAACAACCCTTCAAACCTCCTAAAAAGCTCATTCTCCCCTTCTCTGAGAGAGGACAGTTCTGAGCCCTAAATGCAGAGTCCCTCTGACACTGTACCAGCAGTAGCAACAGCAGCCAAAACAAGAGCATTAATGATAGCAGTACTATCAGTACAAGCAGTCCTAGCAGTGGTCGTAGTAATATGAGCAGCAGCAGTAGTTTTAGTAATGATACTGGTAGTGCCAGGAGTCATAACGACCTTAACAGCAGCAATATTTAGTATATTCATCTGACACATTTCACCCACCCTCAGTAGTGTTTTTATGTTTGGCTTCAGGCATATTGGATTCCATGACAGCCAAGATAGTTGTTTAGCCAAGACAGCTGGTTCATGTGTCATCAAACAAACTGAGTGACTGCTAAACATATCATTTATATCTTGACCATATGGGGACAGGAAAATTTCAGAAAAATGCAAAATTCTTACTGTCGCTCAACTTGTTCACAGTGACATCTTCATTATGAGATTGTGTAATCAGATGGTTAGAGGCAAGCTAGTGGCATATGTTGCAGAGGCCGACCTTCTGAACCCAGTCATTCACCCTGAGCTTTATAACCAAGTGCAGAAGTCAAAGGGAACCAATCACCTTCTTGTTCAGGCTATGCAGGGTGACATCACTCACAGGGTGACATCACACATGTCTCTCAAACTCTGCGAGCCATAGATAGATTGTACCGCCCTTGGCCTACAGTATACAACACATTACGTTCCTGACATCAGCTTTAAACATGACAGCCTATCACAGGGTACATACTGCAGCACAGAGCCAGTGAAAAACTCATTAGGACTTGAGTCCAGCAGCCACACCAGGCCAACCAGGCTATCAATTTCCCCCCTATTTTAAACCGTGTACAAGTCAGAGAAGCTTTAATGTGTGAGATTCAAAAGAATAAAAATCTGGCACAAATCAGCCCTCACCCTCTACACCTGCTGAGGTGTGGTGAGTGTTCTGCCACAAAATGGCTGCCGTGCATCACACAGATGGAGGTTACACATTGGTGGGAGTATACTGATGGGTGCAATGTTCTGTGTTTGATGCAATACACGGTTAATATCACTACAAAATGACCTGCTAGGAACTGTCATAAGGATATATGAATAAAGTTTTATAAAACAGCTTTCAATATTAACAACTCCAGAATTCTAACATGTCAGTGACTCGGTGCTTTACAGTGCTTCAGCAAATCATCTACACCAAAAATAAAATCCAAAAACAACAAAAAATATAATCTTCTCCATATTACACCATAATGACGGACATCTACCCTAAAATATGACTGATATCAATCATCTGTGCCATTGGCATGTCTGCACAACGCTGTCCAATCAAAGCACAGCGAGAAACAAGGGCGGGGAGCAGTGCGATGCCCCGCCAACGGGAATTCAGCAAACGGGAACACTGCAAATGGGAATGCTGACAGGAACGCTGCAAATGGGAATGCTGGAAACGGGAATGCTGTGATGGGAACACTGACAGGAAGGCTGCAAATAAAACCCGTCTGAAAATGAGAAAACCTGTTCTGCAAGATAACTCATTATACTGTCCCAGGCTGAGAGATTAGCAGGGTAATTAGGGGATAATTGGAGGGTGGAACACACGGAAGGGTGTATTTTAGATGTATTAGCAGGATATTTCCAGCATCTTAACACATGCTCAAGTGTAGGTCCCAGCAGGATGTTGGGTCTCGACATGAGAATGTGGGGGTTGTTGCTGGTTAGGAGAGGTCTGGCCCGCCCAGCTGAGTCCATAAACTCACTATGACGCTGAAGACTGAGAAACGTACGCAGCTTAATATACACACTGCAAGCTTAATATACACACTGCACACTCCGCACTGTCAATGCATTTTTATTATTCAACACTGTACTGATGACCAAATCAACTCGCTCATAAATTAATAAAATTTAAAAAGCATTGTGTTCAGATTATATTTGAGCCCAAGACACACACAGTCTTCTGTGCCAAAAGCACATGACCTCCAGTGAGTGGAGGAGATCAGAGAGTAGCAGGTGCTTCTGTAACAGATGGAAAGCGTCCGCAAGCCTGCAAAGACTCCAGCACCACAGACGGGTTCCAGGCCTTGAGCTACAGGCCACAGGCAGGAAGAAAGGAGACTGAAATTAGAAAAGAGAAAGAAAGAGAGAGAGGGGAGATAAAAACACAAGGCTGTTCTCCTCTGAGCGCAAGAGGAGAGGAGAGGAGAGGAGAGGAGAGGAGAGGAGAGGAGAGGAGAGGAGAGGAGAGGAGAGGAGAGGAGAGGAGAGGAGAGGAGAGGAGAGGAGAGGAGAGGAGAGGAGAGGGGAGGGGAGGGGAGGGGAGGGGAGGAGAGGAGAGGGGATGGGAGGAGAGGGGAGGACGGCAGCGGGTAGAAATTACAGGAGTCAAGATTGGGGCAGCGCCTGAGCGGAAAGCACTCGTTCCACTCTGACAAAATGAAATATGTGGAGGAGAGCGGGAAAAAGCCTGTTTTATCATTTTTATATTGCTCCCCTGACAAAGAGGACCTTCTGCGACTCTGAACTCATCCAAATGAGACTCCCCAGGTGTCTATCCCATGGGGGGGGGGGGGGGGACTCATTCCATTTCCATTCAAAGGTAGAGAGAGAGAGAAACAACATAAGCAATGTAGAAATATGCTGTATTACTTAATTCTGCATGCACAGGCCTGAAGCCATTTTGTAACACATGTGCCTTGTGGCAGACAGGCCTTGTTCTCTGGAGTAAACGTACATAAACATGTCAATGTGAATGTCATGTGAGGAAATCACACAGGACAGCAATATGACAGAGAGAGAGACACAGAGAGAGGCAGACAGAGAGGGGGAGGGAGGGAGGGAGGAGAGAGAGATTCATTTCCTCGGTAGCTGAGCCAGGGAGCCAGAGAGGACTGTTGGATGGGGTTGGGAGAAAGAGATATAGATGGCAAGAGCTTTTATGCGTTTATGTTTATTATTAATAGGCTCATGTGAAAAGCTGTAGGTGGACTGATGTACAGGAGGTGTAATTCATGCACAAGCCATTCACACAGCTGAATGGTTTCACAGTAATGCAGCTTAAATACCCTTCACAGCAGAGAGCAACAGTGAGAGGGACGGGTGATCTGGACCAGCGCGGGCTCATTAGCGAGGGAAATGAGAGCAGGGCGAAAGAAAGAGAGAACAAGATGGCCTCAGCATGTCTCTGACCTACATAAACACCAAGTTATGAAAATATGTAAGCTGCAAAATTACCTTACAATTGTGTTTGTAAATATTGCCATACGATTTCAGTTCACATAAAAACCACAATTTCATCCAATGGAAAATGGCTTTAGTTACAGATTAATTTCCCAGTTATGTATAAATCAGCGGTGACTTCTGTTGTAGCACCAGGAACATAACAGCCCTTATGAAGCCTGAGGCCTCGCTGGGCATGAGAGAGTGGAGTTCTGAGATCTCGTTTTGAGTGATTTTCTCTCCTTCCTTCTCGGCTGGGACTGTTCACACATCAGATCACAGTCTCCGCACAGAGCCCTGGGATACTTTAGAAAAGGTCACGGCGTTTTGATCGGTTTCAAATTAATTTCCGCCTGCGCAAAATTAATCAAAAAAAAACAAAAAAAAAAAACACTGAGCCAACTCCACCAAGCTCTCGGGCTTCCACTACAGAATCAGTGTGCTTTTCTTCCACCTAGTGGTGACATTATGTACTGCCTCCGTACTGCGGGAGCTGCTCGCTCAGTCACTGAGTGGGTGGGTGTGAAGGTAGACAACCCCACCCCCCAATCACACAGCACGTCACCCCCACCCCGAACGCCCACACACACCCCAAACATCTATACGAGAGGCATCCAACCTTATGTGCAAAGGGCCAATGTGTGTGTAGGCCTCAGTTATACCTGATATATAAAACACTGACTATGGGTACTACGTTAATCAGTCAAATCAGGCATTTCAGTGCTCGACTAGAAGCCTAAAACAAGCCCCTCGCCCACCCCCTCCCTCCTCGCTCCCTAAAACAGAAGTGCACGTGCGGGGAGGGGGAGGGGGAGGGGGGGACCTGATTGGAAAAGGCTCTCAGTCCCATGGTGCCTCGCTCGGCTCTGTAGGAGCGACGCTGGCATTCCCCGGCACACCTATAATCTGTGTTGGAATACCAAACAGCCGGTGACTTTGATCCGACATTCCCCGAGTGCAGCATTCCCTCTGGGAATACCGGCGCAGTCCGTGTTAGGATGGGGAGAGGAGGAAGCCATCCAGCCAGGAATGTGTTTTTAGGGGAACTGAGCGTTTCGGGGATCTTTGTATCTGCATGCTCCCGCCCCCCCATACCCCCCCCCCCCCCCCATAGCCTCGGCCTTTAAAGACATAAAACTGCATCTCTTCCCTTGGCTGAGGCACACTGAGAGCTGCTCCCTGGAGCTGGAGACATGCCTACAGTGTGAGCAACTAGGTCAATGTTGAGTGCTTATCAGATCAGGGATGGATCTGTGATAAGCACTTCAGGAGGATGTTGCAAAGATGCCCAACGCCGTGTTCAGCTGTCGCAACACAGCCAGCCTCCGATGACAGCATATGGCATGACAGCATTCATTTGCATAACACTTACAGCAGACCGCGAGATCACAGGGGGCCTGGCGGCCTGCTCTGCAGTGGAAGGGGATACACAGTGATAATGAACCGTTCTCTGCAGTGGAAGGGGATACACAGTGATAATGAACCGTTCTCCGTAGCAATAATGAACCTTACTCTGCAGAGGAAGGGGATACATAGTAATAAGGAACCGTTCTCTGCAGTGGAAGGGGATACACAGTAATAATGAGCCGTTCTCTGCAGTGATAATGAACCGTTCTCTGCAGTAATAAGGAACCGTTCTCTGCAGTGGAAGGGGATATGCAGTAATAATGAGTCATTCTCTGGTGAACTACCAGGGAAACTACCCAGAGGCCCCAATCATCCTTTCACCTCCTCAGATCCCCTTCCATACCCCCCCCACACTGAGCAGTAATCATCCTCACAGATCTTCTTCCACACCCCCCACACTGATCTGTAATCAACCCCATGGATCCCCTTCCACATCCCCCACACTGAGCAGTAATCATCCCCATGGATCCCCTTCCATACCCCCTGCACTGAGCAGTAATCATCCCCATGGATCCCCTTCCATATCTCCCACACTTATCAGTAATCATCCCCATGGATCCCCTTCCATATCCCCCGCACTGAGCAGTAATCATCCCCATGGATCCCCTTCCATATCCCCCACACTGAGCAGTAATCAACCCCATGGATCCCCTTCCATATCCCCCACACTGAGCAGTAATCATCCTCATGGATCCCCTTCCATATCCCCCACACTGAGCAGTAATAATCCCCACGGATCCCCTTCCACAGCACATCCCAGTCCAGCCACAGCCCTTCAGGTCTGCTGTTCAGCACTAGGAGGGCAGTATGGCTAGTGCTGCCCTGCCACACTCACATGCATTTACAGAGGAATTCCACACACAAAAGAACCTCAGCGAAAGTCAGAAAATGAAAATCAGTTGCGACAATGATTACATATGCAGTAAACACAAAAACAATGCACGGCTACCAAAGGCTTTTTGCTTTATCTGAATTTGCATAAAATCTTCAAAGATGATCACTGCTGTCACTGATATCGTACATCATCAAACGCGCATCTTCTGGCTTCCAGGGGTATTTCAGCTGCCTTCTGAAATGTGAAAATGGCAGTTGTGTAGCACAGAGTCCCTCGTCTGAAGGGGACATAAAAAGCTCGCTTAACGGGCTACCTTGTCTGTCACACGCTAATTTCCAGGTGAGCTCTCCGCGTGGAGGCAGCCGGTAACACCAGCCACACACTCTCTAAAAGCAACTGGAGATGGAGACACACAGGCCCACTGCTGGTTGCCATTAGCAACTGAGCACTACATGAGGTGTGCCATATCGAAAAACCGTCTCACGTCAAAGGGCTCAGAAATAAAACTAGATGATACTTATTATCGTCACCCAGAGACCACGCACACAGACACACGCTCGCACACACACACACACACGCGCATACATGAACACGCATGCAGACACACGCTCGCGCACACACACACATGCGCATACATGAACACGCACACATACACACGCTCGCACACACACACACGCGCATACATGAACACGCACACATACACACGCTCGCGCACACACACACACACACACACACACACACACGCGCATACATGAACACGCATGCAGACAAAACACACACAAATGCACTTCTCACCCCGCACACGCGTGTACGTGACAGATGGTTGCCAGGCAGCACGTCGGTCAGGCCGTGGCGCCCACGGGGCGGGATTAGCGAGCGAAAGGTCGAGGGATCAGCTCCATGGCGAGTTACAGCCTCACACCCCTGGAGGAAGGGGCTCGACCTCAATTACCCCAGAATACATCCACACAGACAGTATGCCCCAGAATACATCCACACAGACAGTATACCCCAGTATACATCCACACAGACAGTATGCCCCAGAATACATCCACACAGACAGTATTCCCCAGAATACATCCACACAGACAGTATACCCCAGTATACATCCACACAGACAGTATGCCCCAGAATACATCCACACAGACAGTATACCCCAGAATACATCCACACAGACAGTATGCCCCAGTATACATACACACAGACAGTATACCCCAGAATACATCCACACAGACAGTATACCCCAGTATACATCCACACAGACAGTATGCCCCAGTATACATCCACACAGACAGTATACCCCAGTATACATCCACACAGACAGTATACCCCAGTATACATCCACACAGACAGTATACCCCAGTATACATCCACACAGACAGTATTCCCCAGTATACATCCACACAGACCGTATACCCCAGTATACATCCACACAGACAGTATACCCCAGTATACATCCACACAGACAGTATACCCCAGAATAAATCCACACAGACAGTATACCCCAGTATACATCCACACAGACAGTATACCCCAGAATACATCCACACAGACAGTATTCCCCAGAATACATCCACACAGACAGTATACCCCAGAATACATCCACACAGACAGTATTCCCCAGTAGACATCCACACAGACAGTATACCCCAGAATACATCCACACAGACAGTATTCCCCAGTATACATCCACACAGACAGTATTCCCCAGAATAAATCCACACAGACAGTATTCCCCAGAATACATCCACACAGACAGTATTCCCCAGTATAAATCCACATACAGTATTCCCCAGAATACATCCACACAGACAGTATTCCCCAGAATACATCCACACAGACAGTATACCCCAGAATACATCCACACAGACAGTATTCCCCAGTATACATCCACACAGACCGTATACCCCAGTATACATCCACACAGACAGTATACCCCAGAATACATCCACACAGACAGTATTCCCCAGTATACATCCACACAGACAGTATACCCCAGAATACATCCACACAGACAGTATGCCCCAGTATACATCCACACAGACAGTATACCCCAGAATAAATCCACACAGACAGTATTCCCCAGAATACATCCACACAGACAGTATGCCCCAGTATAAATCCACATACAGTATTCCCCAGAATACATCCACACAGACAGTATTCCCCAGAATACATCCACACAGACAGTATGCCCCAGTATACATCCACACAGACAGTATTCCCCAGAATACATCCACACAGACAGTATGCCCCAGTATACATCCACACAGGCAGTATGCCCCAGTATACATCCACACAGACAGTATTCCCCAGAATACATCCACACAGACAGTATGCCCCAGTATACATCCACACAGGCAGTATGCCCCAGTATACATCCACACAGACAGTATTCCCCAGGATATATCCATATCTATCTAGTATATATCTGCTGTAACTGGTCTTACTGGTCAACTCATCGTCCCACTCTCCACCAATCAACATGCAAGGCTTACGTCATCACTCGCCAACATCACATTCACCACTTTGGCTTGATGATGTCAGAATAAAAAGCTATTTATAAAAAAACAGACGAAGAAAATGTCTTTTGAGAAGGGTTCTGCTTTGAGGACAGTGGAAGGAAAGAGGGGCCAGCAGTGAGCACTCAAAAGAGGATCGGCAGGCCGTTGCCGGACCTCCCAGTCGCTTAACGAACAGAGAGAACTTGTCAGGAGGCTTCCCATCGAAGAGGCCTGGATTCCCCGGAGACGGTGCCCATGCCCCCACCCACGCCCTCCCCCACGCCCCCACGCCCCGGCGCAGCGCCCCGGCAACGGGTGTGCATTATCGCTTAATTAGCCTGGCTACGGCCGGGCAATCAGTCACAGCCACGCACCGCCTGCCCTGTTAACATCTCAGAAGCCCCTCAATCAGCACCAGCCCCACGCGCCTACTCCACCTCCTGTCTCCCCCTGCTCCACCTCCCCAGGTCTACTCCTAATACGCACCTCCTGTCTCCCCCTTCTCCACCTCCCCAGGTCTACTCCTAATACGCACCTCCTGTCTCCCCCGCCCGCCATCTCCTAAAAACCCGCTACACCACCTCAGGGAAGCAGCTCAGAAATTAGGCTTTAAAATATTTATTTCCTTGCTCTTCTCCCCACCCTGCAGCAGCACAGGGGTCTGTAGAAGGCCGGAGGTTCCCATGGAAGAGCAGGGAATCAGGTGTGTTCTCTGCTTCAGGCGATCCGCACCGCTCCTAAAGCCTCTAAACGCATGAAACGCTGCTCGCACAGACCACCCTCCTGTGGCTGCTACAACTTACCTTATATTCCTCTATTCAGACAGGAAGAAAGCAGCCTGAGGGACGGGGGGGGGGGGGGGGGCGGAAGCTGCAACAGCACCGGGGGACTCGCACACAGCTGGAAAGTCTGCCAGCCTACGGCCTGTGCCACGTCTCGCCAGCAATGTTACTGTGTTTACCTGCTCAGAACAGGCCAGCCTCACCCAGAAACCCTCACACTGCTTAGAGTCCAGAAGCCCTCACACTGCTTACAGTCCAGAAACCCTCACACTGCTTAGAGTCCAGAAACCAGAAACCCTCACACTGCTTAGAGTCCAGAAACCCTCACACTGCTTAGAGTCCAGAAGCCCTCACACTGCTTAGAGTCCAGAAACCCTCACACTGCTTAGAGTCCAGAAGCCCTCACACTGCTTACAGTCCAGAAACCCTCACACTGCTTAGAGTCCAGAAACCAGAAACCCTCACACTGCTTAGAGTCCAGAAACCCTCACACTGCTTAGAGTCCAGAAGCCCTCACACTGCTTAGAGTCCAGAAACCCTCACACTGCTTAGAGTCCAGAAGCCCTCACACTGCTTAGAGTCCAGAAGCCCTCACACTGCTTAGAGTCCAGAAGCCCTCACACAGCTTAGAGTCCAGAAACCAGAAACCCTCACACTGCTTAGAGTCCAGAAGCCCTCACAACTGCTTAGAGTCCAGAAGCCCTCACACTGCTTAGAGTCCAGAAACCCTCACACTGCTTAGAGTCCAGAAACCCTCACACTGCTTAGAGTCCAGAAGCCCTCACACAGCTTAGAGTACAGAAACCAGAAACCCTCACACTGCTTAGAGTCCAGAAGCCCTCACACTGCTTAGAGTCCAGAAACCCTCACACTGTTTACAGTCCAGAAACCCTCACACTGCTTAGAGTCCAGAAACCCTCACACTGCTTAGAGTCCAGAAACCCTCACACTGCTTAGAGTCCAGAAGCCCTCACACAGCTTAGAGTACAGAAACCAGAAACCCTCACACTGCTTAGAGTCCAGAAGCCCTCACACTGCTTAGAGTCCAGAAACCCTCACACTGTTTACAGTCCAGAAA
The DNA here is from genome assembly GCA_039654925.1 of Anguilla pacifica. Taxonomy (NCBI): domain Eukaryota; kingdom Metazoa; phylum Chordata; class Actinopteri; order Anguilliformes; family Anguillidae; genus Anguilla; species Anguilla pacifica. The sequence goes on from CM077299.1 coordinate 43,832,676, forward strand.
CCCTCACACTGCTTAGAGTCCAGAAGCCCTCACACTGCTTAGAGTCCAGAAACCCTCACACTGTTTACAGTCCAGAAACCCTCACACTGCTTAGAGTCCAGAAACCCTCACACTGCTTAGAGTCCAGAAGCCCTCACACTGCTTAGAGTCCAGAAACCCTCACACTGTTTACAGTCCAGAAACCCTCACACTGTTTACAGTCCAGAAACCCTCACACTGCTTAGAGTCCAGAAGCCCTCACACTGCTTAGAGTCCAGAAACCCTCACACTGTTTACAGTCCAGAAACCCTCACACTGCTTAGAGTCCAGAAACCCTCATACTGCTTAGAGTCCAGAAGCCCTCACACTGCTTAGAGTCCAGAAACCCTCACACTGCTTAGAGTCCAGAAACCAGAAACCCTCACACTGCTTAGAGTCCAGAAGCCCTCACACTGCTTAGAGTCCAGAAGCCCTCACACTGCTTAGAGTCCAGAAACCCTCACACAGCTTATGTTTAACACACTCCTGATGGGAACTGCAGCTCGTTTTAAAATCATGTCTGAACAGTTAACTGAACTCCAGCCAGGTTTGTGAGCCCACAGGGTTCCAAATGTCCTTGCTCAGATTCAATAATAAAGGGTTTGAAGTACGAATGCTTGTCCTGAACATTCAGAAAGTTCCTCTGTAAGCGATACAGCAGAACTGAACCTCAGCCATCCCCCTGTTAGACTGCTACCACCTTACTCCTCCCCAGCCATCCACATTGACAGGCCAATTTCCACTTAACAATGATGGACAAGAAATGTTCCCACACCATCACATACTGCATTCAGTGGAGCCACCAGAACCACAGATGTGCAGCAGTGGCATTTTTAATGGAGTCCTGCTATTGTTTTTGTTTTGTAGGAAGTAGCATACACATAAAAAGCACGGTTATATGACCTGCATGAACAATGATAATAATAGAAGGCAATTCATAGTACTGAAATGATTAGAGGCAGTGGCAGATTAATAAAAAATAGATTAAAACAGACAAATTGAAATTAAATGAAACTGTAAATTAAATTTTGTGAATGAATTCACAACCACGGTCAGCCGTTTCGCAGCATACTATGTCACTGTTTGACGAAGTTTGGCGTGAACTTCTCCATATAAACAGAGACATCCTTCAGCATCAAAATGGGTTGAAACAGAGAAGAATCATTTTCCTTTCTGCATAGTATTTTTGCAGATATTCTCGCCCAGAACTCCTCTCATGTTGTGGCAGTGCTGTGTTCTTGTGCGCATAACACAAGATTTGTAACTGACGAGCTCCGAAGAACAGCTCATCAAACGCTCAACTCAAGCTCAGAGGTGTTGAGTCAAGTAAATTGTGCAGACTTGCTTGAAGTCAAATACCCTAATGGCCTCAAGAAATTTTTGCAGTAGTTGCAAGTAACATGATTTCTGTTTGAGTACATCAAGGATGTAATATTTTGTCTGTTTCTCTGCAACTTTTCTTCATGATGTTATGTACTGTGTGTCTGCTGAGCCAGCGTTTGGTTTTCATTTATTTAGTTGTTAACTCTTTGTACGCTTCACGTTTCCTGGTTACTCTCAAACACAGCTGATTATTATAACAAGGCTTCAGCTGCCATGTTCCAGTGACTTTGGAGCAGGAAACACAATTATTCAGCTTTAAATATTCAAGCACAAAGTACTGAGTTCCACTTAAAAACAACCTTTTATGGAAGGTGTCCTTTTGTATTTATCAGTTTGAACCATTTTCTCTTTTAAACTGGAATAATTTTAGCCTTGATTAGTACTAGTTTCAGTTTTTGACAAGTTGAGAGAGAGAACTGGCGTTATATATTTATATTATAGCATGTGGTCTATCCGTAGACCGATTATGTGTGACTTGTGAAGTACGTAAAAGGCTTTGCCTGGAGAATGGCATCTGATTGAGCCATAGCAAAGGTACAATAATCTTCCAAACAGAATTTTTTTTTATTATTATTATTCAGGAACATAAGACTATTTATGTGACAAGAATAGACTATTCAGCTTGTCAGAGAGCTTACCAGTTTAAATGTCAAGATGAATTTTGTGAAAGGTCTCCATGTATTATACGCACAAAACTGGAGCTTAGCAATTTATTCCTGACATTAATAATTCCCTGTGTAAAGAAGCATTATGTATCATCAAAAATCTGCTCTTAACAAGGTTCCATTATTATTGGCTATATTTCTGCCATTTAACATAACAAAGGGGTTCTCTGTCAGAGAAACGGAATAAGCAGGAAACTGGCTGGTCGGCCACTTTTTTTCCCATTTCCACTTTTCAGCTTTTTTTTTATTTTAATGGTAACAGACTGTGCAGAGAACAGGCAAATGCCAAAACCAAATTTGAGTGGGTTTGAAATTGTGAAACTACAGGTTTTGTTGGATAAGGCTCGCTCCCCCCCCCCACCCCTCGTGTTTGGACTGTAGTCAGGTTTGGCTGTGGGTATCCCCGGGCGCTCCTCGGTAAGTCCATCGGGACCAGAAACCAGCGCCATCCTCAGTCCCGTCATCTCCATCACGGTGGCGTTAAAACCGCGCTAATAAAGATGAATGGCCAGTACAGGACGGGGTGTGGGAGGAGTGCTAATCGCACCACTCACAGAGAGGCAGAGGCACGGCACCCTCACTCTCTCACTCTCTCACTCTCTCACTCTCACCGACAGGCCGTGAGCTCTGTGGCGCTCTAATCTCACTCCTGTATGCAGGGCTGTGAGAGACGGCTCAGTCTCACTCTCGTACCCGAGCCCGATGGCCTGTGAGAGACGGCTCAGTCTCACTCTCGTACCCGAGCCCGATGGCCTGTGAGAGACGGCTCAGTCTCACTCTCGTACCCGAGCCCGATGGCCTGTGAGAGACGGCTCAGTTTCACTCTCGTACCCGAGCCCGATGGCCTGTGAGAGACACTTCAGCCTTATCTCCTGCTGCTCGTGTGACGGCTCATTTTTAATCCTCTCTCCTGCGCGTACCTGGAGCAGCGCACCTGTTTAACTGCATCATCAGCCAGCGCACCTGTTTAACTGCATCATCAGCCAGCGCCTGTTTAACCGCATCATCAGCCAGCGCCACCTGTTTAACTGCATCATCAGTCGGCGCCACCTGTTCAACCGCATCATCAGCCAGCGCCTGTTTAACTGCATCATCAGCCAGCGCACCTGTTTAACTGCATCATCAGCCAGCGCCTGTTTAACTGCATCATCAGCCAGCGCCGCCTGTTTAACTGCATCATCAGCCTGCGCCACCTGTTTAACTGCATCATCAGCCAGCGCACCTGTTTGACTGCATCATCAATCAGCGCACCTGTTTAACTGCATCATCAATCAGCGCCTGTTTAACTGCATCATCAGCCAGCGCACCTGTTTAACTGCATCATCAGCCAGCGCACCTGTTCAACCGCATCATCAGCCAGCACCTGTTTAACTGCATCATCAATCAGCGCACCTGTTTAACTGCATCATCAATCAGCGCCTGTTTAACTGCATCATCAGCCAGCGCACCTGTTCAACTGCATCATCAGCCAGCGCCTGTTTAACTGCATCATCAATCAGCGCACCTGTTTATCTGCATCATCAGTCAGCGCCACCTATTTATCTGCATCATCAGTCAGCGCCGCCTGTTTAACTGCATCATCAGCCAGCGCCGCCTGTTTAACTGCATCATCAGCCAGCGCCGCCTGTTTAACTGCATCATCAGCCAGCGCACCTGTTCAACTGCATCATCAGCCAGCGCACAGCTTCGCTCCGCCGGGTCCCTGGGCACGGCTGTCTAATGATTTGCCTGGATCCGGGACATATGTGTATGTGTGTGTGTGTGTGTGTGTGTGTGTGTTGACCTTTTGAGGTCTTAATCAGCAGGGATTGCCTATAACAGGACAAGCCAGGTCAGGTTTGATCGAGTTTGTACCAGAGTCAATAATAGAGGACCTGTAGCAGCAGATGCAACCTTATAAGGTAAATAATTAATAAAATAAATTAATATTTTTTTTTTTTTAAAAAGCTGGGTACCAAATATATAAAAAAGCTCGATGACAGGGCTTCTCAGCTCTGGTCTTGGGGGGTCACATGGTCTGCTGGTGTTTATTTTTACCCCATAACAGCCACCCAGTTGAGACACAAAAAAAGATGAAGAGAGTTAACAGTGTGATCATGCGCTAAAACAAGCATGCGGTGTAAAACATGCTTTGTGATGCTACTGCTTAGATTATTTATCATTTAAAGATTTTTTTTTAGTTTCACAGAGTGTTGAAACTCTGCTTAGTTTTAAGCTCGATGTGCATAAGTATTTACTCTACACTCAAAATATCAATAAAAAATAAATAATTTGTTTATAAAGCACATTTCAACATTTCTTACAACAGTGCAATGTACTTCACAAAAAGATGGTAAGATGTAAATGCACCAGATCAATAAACAGTATAAATCATGTTAAAATAATGGAAGTTTTTATGAATAAGTGGACTTCCGTGCCTTGCATTATTCAGTTGCACGTTGGACAATTAAGCTTCTGTCCTTAAGAAGCTTGACTGTGTGCTTAAATAAAACTGAGATTTACATTTACATCCTTTCAGTGTGTCCCCCATTTTCCAGCTGGACACAGTTTTACTCACAGAAGGGGTTACAGTACAGACTAAAGACTAACCATCAATCAATCAGGATTTATTTAGATAGCGTATTTCACAAACAATTGTCACAAAATGTGCTTCACAGACAACCCTGACCTAAACCCCCACAGGGGCAAGCCTAAGGCAACAGTGGCAAGGAAAAACTCCCTGTAGCAGAAAAAACCTGGGAAGGAACCAGGCTTAAATATGAACAGAACAGAGCTAAATGGCCAGTTACAGAGGACTAGGCCTTCTGGCCGGTGGAATTATGAAACTGCAGAGAAGATTAAGCATAAGCAGGAGGGTAGAACAGACCTCAGCCCCTTATGAAACTGTGCTCTGCTCATTCAGAGGGCATCCGTAGCAGAGGAGAAGCACAAAGAGCTAGTTATCTACACCACAACATTATCAGCAGCAACAGGGCAAGGCACCCTGTTTTTCTTCTTTAATAAAAGACTCACAGACAGGGAAAAGGATGATAAAGGGGAGAAATAATCAGCTTGGGTTTCACAGCGTATGGAACAGCAGGAAACTGTGCTCCAGGGAAGTAACACAGGGTGGTGTTACCTCCACCTCTCTGTCATATTTAGACCACTCGGATAAAAATACCGGGGAGCTTGTAACGCACTCAGACAGCCTGAGCATCCCCTGGGAGGAGAAACCGCTGCCAAAGGCCTGCTTCCAGGAGGCCGAGTGCATCTGCACACAGCCAGGGCTGACAGACAGTCAGACACAGCCAGGGCTGACTGAGAGAGTCAGACACAGCCAGGGCCGACTGAGAGAGTCACACACAGTCAGGGCTGACAGAGAGAGTCAGACACAGCCAGGGCTGACAGAGAGAGTCAGACACAGCCAGGGCTGACAGAGAGTCACACACAGCCAGGGCTGACTGAGAGAGTCAGACACAGTCATGGATTACTGAGAGAGTCAGACACAGCCAGGGATTACTGAGAGAGTCAGGCACAGCCAGGGCCGACTGAGAGAGTCAGACACAGTCAGGGATTACTGAGAGAGTCACACACAGTCAGGGATTACTGAGAGAGTCAGACACAGCCAGGGCTGACAGACAGTCAGACACAGCCAGGGCTGACTGAGAGAGTCAGACACAGCCAGGGCTGACTGAGAGAGTCACACACAGTCAGGGCTGACAGAGAGTCACACACAGCCAGGGCTGACTGAGAGAGTCAGACACAGCCAGGGATTACTGAAAGAGTCAGACACAGCCAGGGCTGACAGAGAGAGTCAGACACAGCCAGGGATTACTGAGAGAGTCACACACAGCCAGGGCTGACTGAGAGAGTCAGACACAGTCAGGGATTACTGAGAGAGTCACACACAGCCAGGGATTACTGAGAGAGTCACACACAGCCAGGGATTACTGAGAGAGTCAGACACAGTCAGGGCTGACTGAGAGAGTCAGACACAGCCAGGGATTACTGAGAGAGTCAGACACAGCCAGGGCTGACGGAGAGTCAGATACAGCCAATAAAATGATATATAACTGCATAAACACGCCAGCATCTGTGAAAGGCACAATGGGTGCATTTCAGTTTGAGTATGCTGTGTTTTTTGTGAGTTAGGGTATCATTTTCTTTTCTCTAAACACATACGCTAAGCTAACACTCCTGCATAGATAATCAGTATCTGACAGGCTCATTTGAATGTTGAATCGCACAATAGGTTGCAGCTAATGCAGCCTCTACAAAACACTTCAGTTGGCCAGAGGCGTTAAATCTCACTGGGACTCTGCCCCAAACCTAGCATCAGCCAATCATACGGGTTTATGTTCAGAGAGCCACCAATCACTGCACACGAGAGGGCCAGGCCCGAGGCAGACACAGACCTGTCAGGATCGTGACAGCACAGATCCTGACTGGCAGTCTGACAGCTCCAAGGGGCGGAGACAGTGTGAGCAAGCTGTGTGACATCATCGTTAGCGTGCTCCCCACCTTCACCTAATTTCACACCCCCACCACCTCTCCATTACAGGTAGAGAAGAGACACAGCAGGGAAAGGAAAAAAAAGAGAGAAATTCACACAAGTGTGGGACGCAGGTTTAGAGTGCAGCATCCCGGACAGCACAGGAGTGTCTGATCTTCACCAGCGCGGCTTGGACCAACACCAAAACAACTGATTCAGTTAATCAACTAATCACAGTCCTCAGGGATTAAAGACCATTATTAGCCAATTAATTTATCCAGGTGTTCATTTTTCATGCTGGCCTAAAATAAAACTCGACACACAGCGTATAACGGCTTCCTTACAAGCAGCATACACAGATCACGAACACAACCATGTTCTCATATGAATAACAAGGGCAGAGAAACATTAACAGGAATCACATCAACAAATTCAGAGGCTAACCATGATCTCAGCCCATACAGTGCACCCAACCGGAGATCAGGTCCTGGCAGAGTGACATCACGCTGAGCACTGGGTGCTCCTCAGGCTGAATTGCTCAGGGAAAAGTCTCAGAAAATTCTAGAAACTACAGCTGTACACGAGAAGGAAAAAATACAGCTGTACACAAGAAGGAAAAACTACAGCTGTACATAAGAAGGAAGAAAAGCAAGACGCACTCCGTAGTGATTATCCCGTACGCTCACGATGACAAACAATGATGTGTAAGAGCAGAGCCGTCTCCGCTATCAGATGGAGCAGGCTAATCTTTCTTCATTAACCAGCGGCCATGTGCACGGCACTGGATGAATCTCTCATACTCAAACATGACAGAGAGCAGAGATCTATCCGCGGACGAAAGCATCCTCATTTACGCACCTCCCAGGATCATCCATCACGCGCATCGATTATCTACTTTTCCAACGCGCAAAGTTATGAATCCCATCGCCCTTCCCGAGCCAGACCGAAAGTCATTCCAATAACGCAATAACAGTTATGATACGCAAATGCGCTGTGAGACCTGCGCAGCTGTGTGGTCCTATCGCGTGCGGGACACTAATACAGCCAGTACTTAAGAACAATAAAAATAGATTTGAACAGAGATTTACACTAATGAACGATAAAACACAAAGACTTCAATAGAGACTAACAATTATGAACAATAAAAATAGACTTAACTACAGATTCGCACTTATGATCTATAAAAATAAAGACTTGCACAGAGACTTACAAACAATAAAAGGAAAGAGTTTAATCTCAGACCCTTTCCTTCTTTAGTGCCCACGCGCCTCACAGGCGCGGGCCAGGGGCAGTTAGTTATGACTACTTAAAATAGCGTGACTGGTTTAGAAAGCAGCACATAGTTATAAATGTGAACGCATTCAGCTGAAATTCTGTTTAAAATGGTGGCCGCAATGTGCTGCGCGTAATCCAATAAGGGATTTATGCTCATAAAGAGCTGGCGTCCTAATTCCAGAAACCCTTCAGGAGAAATGTACAGCTTTGAGAGGGCTTCCCCACAGGGGCCCAGCAAACCAAAGACCATTTCATGCAATGCGCTCATAATGTATTTATATGCGGAGTTTGTGTTTATATTTGGAGAAGCTAAAGGAAGCTTTCAACCCACAATGTCTGTTACTAACTGGTAAACATGCTGGAGGATAGCAGCGGCCTGGTGTATATGCGCACACACATGCACGTACACGCACAAACCTACACAAAAACACGCACACACATGTACACATGCACAGATACATACATGCACACACATACACACACACGTGTATGTGCAAACACACGCGCACGTATGCACACGCGCACACGTACACACGCATGCACACACATACGCATGTATGTGCGCGTGCTCGCACGCACAAACCTACACACACAAACACACACACATACACATGCACAGATACGTACACACACACACACACACACGCGCGCAAACACACTCACACACACGCACACATAGACACACCCAGACACACACACATTCTGTACACACACGCAGATACTCTCTCTCGCACACATACTGCACACGCGCACACACACACACACACACACACACACACGCAGACACGCTCTCTCACACACACACACACACACACACACACACACACACACACACACACAAACACACACATACTGCACACACACACGCAGCCACGCTCTCTCACACACACACACACACTGCACACGCACACGCACGCACAGACACACACACACACTGTACACTGCACACGCACACACACACACACACACACACACACACTGCACATGCACACTGCGCACACACACACACACAGCACACGCACACGCACACACACACACACACACACACACGCACACACACTCCCTCTCGGTGATGTTTATAAAAGGGGCTCGTTGCTCGAGCAGCCCATCTGGGAGCAGTAATGGTGATCAGCACCTTGGACAGCGCCGCAGTGCTAACAGGCTCCAGCGCCAGTTTCCTTCAGATCCCATCGCCAGTGAAGGTGAATGAGAATGAGCAGCACTGCTGTGGTCTGATACCGCCTGGATCACACAGCGCTGAGAGCCAATCAGCTGGTCTGATACTGCCTGGATCACACAGCGCTGAGCCAATCACCTGGTCTGATACCGCCTGGATCACACAGCGCTGAGCCAATCAGCTGGTCTGATACCGCCTGGATCACACAGCGCTGAGCCAATCACCTGGTCTGATGCTGCCTGGATCAGAGAGCACCAGGGGCGAATCAGAACCGCCCAGGTGACACGTATGCATTGCCGGGGTCATTTTCTTGCCCCCTGAAATGAACACCACAAGTGGACAGAAAGAGAAGAGGGCACTCAAAAGGAATCAAAGCAACAGAACTTCCAAAAAACGAAATAAAACCCGATTGGTAGAAATGTAAAGAGCCTATTTAAAAAAGAAAAAGAAAAAAGAATAAAGGAGGCCAATTTTGCACATTTGGGACTGAGATCAGACTGAAATGAGTTCTGTGAAAATTGCAGAATTGTCCCCTGGAGGGGGGATTAGGAGCGAGCCGTTCGGACGGAGCAGCGGAGCTGCAGAGGGCCGCAGTCTGGCCCGAGGTGCTCACTCCCAGCTCCTAAACGCAGAGCTTCCTTCTCACCGCTGCGCTCCTTCAGAGACCGTCCACCGGCTCAGCCGTGACAGCCGAGTCATATTTAACATGTTTAATGCGCAGCTGAGTCATATTTAACGTGCTTAATGCGCAGCTGAGTCATATTTAACGTGTTTAATGCGCAGCTGAGTCATATTTAATGTGTTTAATGCGCAGCTGAGTCATATTTAACGCGTTTAATGCGCAGCTGAGTCATATTTAACGTGTTTAATGCGCAGCTGAGTCATATTTAACATGTTGAATGCGCAGCTGAGTCATATTTAACGTGTTTAATGCGCAGCTGAGTCATATTTAACATGTTTAATGCGCAGCCGAGTCATATTTAATGTGTTTAATGCGCAGCTGAGTCATATTTAATGTGTTTAATGCGCAGCCGAGTCATATTTAACGTGTTTAATGCGCAGCTGAGTCATATTTAACGTGTTTAATGCGCAGCTGAGTCATATTTAATGTGTTTAATGTGCAGCTGAGTCATATTTAATGTGTTTAACGCGCAGCTGAGTTATATTTAACGTGTTTAATGCGCACAGACTGTAAGGCTCTGTAAGGCAACAGCAGGTTAATGAGAAACACACCGCCCTGCTTTGAGCTCGGAGAGAAGAGCGTAGTAATCTGCCCTGCCGACCCCCCCCTCCCAACGCCCCCCCCAGCCAACCCCCTGCCACGCCCCCAAGGCTGACCCGCAGCACACTGCCACATCAGTCACCTGGAGCTGAGGAAGAGGAGTCAGCCTCTCATAATTACTGCAGTAATAACCGTTGTCTCACACTTCCGCGGATTCTCACCCCCCGCCCCCTCCCCCGGTTCCCCCCCTCCCCACCACCACCACCCAGCTACTCAACATTTCATCTGTCTGTAGCTCAGACACTTTACATCTACAGAGAAAATTAAGTGCTTAAGCACCACTGTCCATGACCAAATGGTCAAATCCAGAACCAACACACATATGCACACACTCCTACCCACACACACACACGCATACAGAGACAGAGACAGACACACACACACACACACACACACACACACACACACACACTCTTACCCACACACACACACACGCATACAGAGAAACACACACACACACACACACACAAACCCAAAGCCTGACTCTGCGGGTCTCTGACAGTAAGCGACGGCACACTCATATGCTCCAGTGCTGATAATGACAAAACAAAAGAGCAGGCCAACACTGCCTCTCCTATTTATCACTATTTATAGATTACACAATTCACCAGAGGAGGCCCTAATTAACCTGCTCATATTCCACTGGGCCTGGAGTCACCGCACAAATGAGGGAAACAGGTGTTCCTTAATAACCACCGCGTTCCTGCCAACAGCGCCGGCTCTGTGCTTGCGCTCCATATGCTTCCGAGCAGCGGGCCGGCGGAGAGGAGGACGACCCGCGCCCCATTCCCACGTTCCGCGGCGTTTAACGACCCAGCACAGCCCCGCTGAGAGGGCCCGGGGGGGGGAGGAGCGCTGGGAGATCACACTCTGCAGGGGGTGCAACTAATCGCCTTCTCTACTCCTCTATGTTCGGCTGATAGCGAGAGCCACGCTCAAATTCTGGCTGCATAGCCAGTGGAGAGCAGCACACGCTTAAAAGCACTGACTGCCCCCCATATGCACGCACACACACACACACACACACGCACGCACGCACGCACGCACGCACGCGCACACACGCACACACGCACACACGCGCACACGCGCACACACGCACACACGCACACACATGCAGACACACACACACACACGCGCACACGCACATGCACACGCACACACACACACACACACACGCACACACACTCTCTCACACATACACACACACACACACATATGCAGACACACACACACGCACGCACACACACACACACACACACACGCACGCACACGCACATGCGCGCACACACATGCAGACACACACACACGCACGCGCACACACACACACACACACACACACACACACACACGCACACGCACGCGCACACACGCACGCGCACGCGCACACGCACACGCACACGCACACGCGCGTACACACACACACACGTGTTCATACATTCACACAAACAAACAAACAAATAAGAACAGCATGAAAAAGCCTTAAGTTATGAAAGCGATAATCCTTTGACAAATGAGTCTCTGTGATGCTGGATCAGCGGCTACATTTCGTGCCCAATCACAGACGGCTCCGCTCAGCACTCACACGAGTGTTTGGGTTCACAGGCCGGCGAGATCGATTTCCGTTTGTCCGACTGGGACCCCCCCAGCGCTCGCTAAGCGAGCCTGCGGTCCAAGCTGTGCTGTGCCCCCCCGCCGGGCCCGCCCCCCCAGGGGACACGGCGCCACTCTGAAACACGAGCAGGCATCTGCAGCCAGCAGGAGCCGTCTGGAGGCAGCACAGGCTCCCACAGGCTGATTCCTATTCACTTGTAGTGCTGGAAGCACAGCCATGTTTGTAGTTCCGGAGGCACAGCCATGTTTGTAGTTCCGGAGGCACAGCCATGTTTGCTCTGTGAAGCGCAGTCAACCCGTCCACTAAATAATTTAGGTCCCCAAATTTAGGTGCCCATCCAATATGCTTGACTGCTTTTTGAGTTCTTCAATAAACATACATCTAACTAAAGTATAAGAAAAAAATGTTATCTGTTAAACACAACAATGCCTTTTCTGGATAAATTTATTCTCCAAAAACAGGAGGAGGGGGAGCAGGCATCTGAGGCCAGAACGCGTGAAGGAAATGTCCTAATCACGTGGTCGGTCTCGACCCCTATGATAAACCACCCTGCACAGCATTTGTTTTTCTAGATCTATGATGTGTGTCTATTACAACTGTTACACACTGAGCTACGGTTGTGTTACATCTGCTGTGTGTGTTTTGGGCATCTGTGTATGCTGTTGATCTGAGCACCCAGGGAAATGCAGAGTAAATGACACATAGCACCAAAAGGCCACAAGTGTTTGAGTACACTGGAAAGGTGCACAATCATCATCAGTTCTAACGCGAGTATGGAAGAATCAGGTCAATGTGAGTTCCTGCCCTCTGAACATCTTCAGGCTGTTACAGTGCTGGACGGGTTCAGTCTCTATACTGACAAAGGGCGACATTCAGAACTGAAGAATTAGTTGAAAGCAAGAAAAAAGGCTAAATAAGCCAAAACCCGTAGGTAGAAAATGCTTTTAAAATAATCTTGTTATAAACTCTGTGGACATGCGGTATTAATGAAGGCATCTTAAAAATTTATACTAAAGAAGATTTTTTTCATATTATCAGCCAATTGAACAGACCCCTTCCAAAGAGCGCCTTCTATAGATCACTGAATTCACACGTTTTTGGAATTCTTTTTTCTCTCCCCATTTCGAAGAACTGCTGGAAATTGAACTTGGTATGACCTGAAAATATGACTAAGCCCTTTTGTTTGCTAGAAAATGGCACTCGATCTCTCCATTGCAGTCTACGGTGGCTGCAACTTTGGCAAAAGAAGGAAGCAGTTAGAGTACGTCCATTCAGTTATTCGATCAGTCAACATCGATTGGACATTGCTTTACAAAGAGCCTAGTAACTAAGCTTTGTGTTAAGGAAACGTTACAAAAAAGTTTAGTAGCTACCAGGTTGTAAACTAACTAGTAGCTACTGAGACCGTAGTGTGCGCTTTATGTTCCAGCTCATGGGAGAACCAACGCAAAGCTGGTGCAACCCCACACAGAACCCAAGGACCCGGCACGTTTCTCAACAAACAGAACAAAACCCAAGACTCCCTGTATTTCTGAAGCTGTCCAATGAGGACGAAGGGCACAAAACGAGATCCAATTGGAAAAGAGGGCGGAAGGGATGGGATGGGAAGTTATGATCGCCGTGCGACTCCACAGCTGGAGTCTGAGCAGGGCCTCCCAGGAGAAACTAATCCCCACGATACCGGGGGGGGGTTAAAGTGCACAGATTCCATGTGCGGGGGGGCGGCGTCGGCTGCGGGTTCCACATGCCGAATTCCCATATTGCCTAAACGCTGCGTGTTTCACTGCCCCCCCCATGAATGACCAAGAGGGAACAAACACTTCCGCTCCCGAAAAGGCATTTCCATAAAGCGCTGAGTCACTCTGTCTGTCACAGCGCACAATGCAGAATGAACCTGGCACTCTCAGCGCTCTCCAGCGTCAGCCATCCACGAGAGGGCTGAACCTTCATCAAAGAGGTCTTCATCACAAGCGCTGACCTGCGGTTTGAAACATTAATCATCAAACGGCTGAATGAAAATATCACTGAAGAATAAACAAGCGCGTGAGCTTTCACTGCCCATTTGCCAGCGGAACGCTTCACACTACGGCGTGTGATCACTGAAACGACGGGGTCTGAGTCAGTCAAACCCAGGCCCCCGTTTTAATCTACCTGAATAAAAGAGTCAGGCACGAGCAGGACGCCAGAACCCGAAGAGCCCCACGGGGAGAGCTCGGAAAACGAGCGCTTCGTTCGCCTCTAACATCTGTCTCCTAACTTAGCATTCCGCTCAGGGTTAGATCCAAACGTACTCCCAGATTCAATTAAAACTTGAATTAAATTTCAATTAAAGTACAGCGATTAGCAAAATTGACCCGCCAAACCACGTACTTGTGATTACACTTGCACTGATTGATTCCAGGCCGACCTTGTCAAACCGTGGCTTGAGTTTGAAGGTCGGCAATCAGCGGCCCGAGCTAGCCAGTCTGCCTGAGAGAAGGAAAAGCTACTGATTGAATTTATCTGGAGAGTCAAAGTCAAGGACAAATGTAGTTTGAATACAGACCAGAGAGATGGAGAGATGGACAGACAGAGATACAAAGACTGGGAGACAGAGACAGAGGGACAGAGAGACAGACATGGGGAGACAGACTGCATCAGGGGGACAGACGAGGGAGACAGACTGCATCGGGGGAAAATGGTTAATGAGACCAGCGACATTGCCCCTGCTGAGGAGGAGGAGGAGGAGGTGTTAAAGGAGCAGGAGGAGAAGGAGGAGGAGGAGGAGGAAAAGGAGGACGAGGATGTGTTAAAGGAGCAGGAGGGGGAGGAGGAGAAGGAGGAGGAGGTGCTAAAGGAGCAGGAGGAGGAGGTAGAGGAGGAGGAGAGGGAGGAGGAGGAGGTGTTAAAGGAGCAGGAGGAGGAGGAGGAGGGTGAGGTGCTAAAGGAGCAGGAGGAGGAGGAGGAGGTGTTAAAGGAGCAGGAGGAGGAGGAGGTGAGGTGCTAAAGGAGCAGGAGGAGGAGGAGGAGGTGTTAAAGGAGCAGGAGGAAGAGGAGGAGGAGGAGGAGGTGCTAAAGGAGCAGGAGGAAGAGGGAGGAGGAGGAGGTGCTAAAGGAGCAGGAGGAGGAGGAGGAGGAGGTGCTGAAGGAGCAGGGACACTGGTTCAGATCAGACAGCAGACACGCAGCCCTCATCAGTGCTCATTAGCAGTGCTGGGGCTCCTGTCAGAGCGTATCTCTGTGACAGAGAGGAGAGACTAAATAAGTTAACACTGCGCTTCACTGCCGCCGTGGCATCAAGGCTAACACACAAACCACGGGGGGGGGGGGGGGGGGGGGGGGCTGCGCCTCAAACTTAAAGAAATAATGTCAACAAAAAAACTAATCAGCAAAAGCTAGGGGTGACAAAGAACAAACAGCTCATTACTCCCGTCCCATCCCATCACCCCCCCCCCCCCACCCCCCCTCGTGGAGGGAACCAGGAGGAGGCCCAGGTACAAACAGCATATGAAAAGGCAACAGGTGCTAAGGGTGGTGGGGGGACATTAAATAGAGAAGTGGATGATGTAGGAAAGGCTGTGTGGATTACTTTGCGTCATAAGCTGCCATCAGTAAAAACCTCCACCAAACACGAAGAAACCCCCCCCCCCCCCCCCCCCCCGCTAAAGGAATGAGCAGCAAGGCATTGCAGGGATTTATAAGACATTCTGAGGAGAATTTCCCATCCTGGAAGATTTATAATAGATTTATATCACCCTTTATATCCCCAGCATCTCTCCTTCTGATTTTACCTTCACAACACAAACCAAGGGAACAGACTACCTAAAAAAAAAAAAAAATTTTTTTAAAAGCCTACTTAATTTAAAAATGACAGGTTCTTCCATCCTTCAAATAAACCACCCACATCCAAGGTTGGTATGGAGATAAAACGGAAGCCATTTGCATTGGCCTGTTTGCCAGCATATTCTCCTGGAATACGTGCATAATGGCAGCCGAACGGTAAGCACCGAACCGGCAATAAATACCACCAAGGCGACCGGAACAGTGAGTCACCGGAGTTTTTCTGGTCTGTGCACATCTGAGTAGTACGTCTTACTGACTACTGACCCCAGCGTGGGTGAGTCATGCTCTAAGATACACGATATATCAGCAAGAAAGCTGATCTGAAGCTCCATGATTTGTCAACAAAAAAAGCAAAAAATTTAAAGCTCCAATATCTGTCTACAAGAGATTCAAGATTTGAAGCTTGGAGAATTGTCTGCAAGAAAACCATGATTTGAAGCACCAAGATACTGTATATCTACGAGAAAGCAAAGGTTTGAAGCTCCAGGATTTGTCTACAAGGAAGCCAAAATTTGAACATCAAAGGTTTATGCACAGAGGGCTAAGATTTGAAGATTCCAACATTTGTGTACGAGAGAGAAAAGAATCTTAAGCAACACCTAGTTACAGTAACTAGGCTGATTGTTATATTTAACCACATAATTTCCTTTCTTCTGTTCCACATGGTAATTTCCCTTGTTTCGTTTCCCTTCACTGTAATGCGGTGATTATGTGGGTTATCACACCCTACACCAACATACAAGAGAGAGAGAAAAGATATGTGCACCACAAAGTGTGTTTTCCATGTATTAAAATAGCTATGTGGCTAATGATAAGTTTGTAAAATAAAATGTAAACAAATAAAAAATACAAATCATGGAACCAAAGTCATACGGACAAGCAGACATAATGACAAGGTTGTAACTCTTGTTGCTACGATGTAACCGAGCTCAGATTTATAGGACTGGACTGAGTAAATAACCCCGTGGGCATGGGGTCAAAGGCCAAACATTACTACAACAAGAGGCTTAGTGGAGTTCTACTCATTACACATGCTGAGGTACCTCCAAGCCATAATTAGGCATCACCTCTGGCTTACATTTAATTCACTGGGCTGTCCTTTAGTCATTTTTGTGTTTTAACAGTTATCCTTTTTTCTGGAATCTATATTTGAATAGATCATGTGAAACACTGATGGATAATTGCTATCAATTTGTGTTTTTGATGTCAGAACTGAGACCAAGTGTATGTTACTTAGGTGGAAACATATTAATTGCATACATATGAATACAGGTTGGCCATTGAGCAGAACTGACTGCCTGATGGTGCGTCTGTAGGGTAGGCCAGAGTTTCAGTAGAGCCGATTCCCTGAGGGAGTGTCTGTAGGGTCAGTATGTCTGTAAACCCTGTTCTTCAGGCCTGTGTTAGCATGCCTTTTCAGGCTCTCTGGAGGTAAATCTCAGCAACCGAGACACGGCGATTAGGCATCTGTCCGAGAGACGGGTAAATGCTGCCAGCGTTTTAATATTCAGCTAGCGGGCAGCTAGCCCCCAAACGCCCGCAGGTCCATCAAGGACGCTCCGTTACTGATCGTCTGTTTTAGGGACGCTGAACGACACCGAAGAGCCTCACCTGGGGCGAGATGAGAGAGAGAGGTTACAGCAGCACGTCCCCTTCTGAGAACCTTCCAAGAGGGCCAGCCCCAGAAGCACAGTGAGGCCCCAGGAGCACGGTGGAGCCACAGAAGTGCAGGGGCCCACAGACACGCCTGCTAATAGAACAGCTGCACTAGTGGAGCACTGGATTTCAGAGGCCTTCACACCCAGAACGATAAGTACAACCACAACTATACAACGTTACCGCTAACGCAGGCTCAGGAAAACAGAACGCATATGTTCACACTACAGCAGCGACTATAAATTGAGCCAAATGATAACTATAAAAATAAATGTGGATAAATCGCTCCCAGAGCTATTTTTCACACGCAGGCAGAATGATAGAGCACCCTCAGCCAATCAAAAGTGAGTAATAAAGTGAAAAATCCATCCGTCGCATCTTTCACTGACAGTTTCGTTCTGAAACAGACATCCCACCATCCCACACACTGCTCAGCCACAGTATGCCGTCTGTTTACAATGACAAACTAACTGAGGAACTTCACCGGAAGAACCCGGCCTTGTTCGCCAAGGGTGATCTTGTTTAAAATAGCCAGAAAAAAGGCCAGAGTCTGGGCAGGCACTGGGAGACACCAGGGTAAAAGTGGAAAGTACCTCCCCTCATCCCCTCACACCCTCTACCCTTCAACCCTTGTTAGCTATTGTAGCTGACTAGCTAGCTTAATTGCCCCCCAACCCAGGCCCCATAGAGGATGATTTCTGAGTGCAGATGCTAGTTAACCAGCTCCCCCCCCCCCGCCCCTCCCCCCTCCCCTCTCCCCTCTCCCCTCTCCCCCCGACAAACAGACAGCATTAACAGTGGAACACTAGGGAATGATATCGTTATAGGGAGTATTCTTGTGGAACGTAATATTGTTATAGTTGTCGTTATCATTTACAGTTACAGTGCTGGATGTGAAGCTGCCTTTGTATCGCACTTTGAAGACAGATTTTAAACCTTTTAAAACACTGAACTGTCTTGGTTAATGCTTTTGCCATCTTTTCGTTAGCGGAGATTAATGGTACCATTGTTTCTTTTATTTAAAAAATAAAATGTGGAGCAGACGATGTTATGACAGAAGGGTGTGTGTGTGTGTGTGTGTGTGTGCGCGCGCGAGCGTGCATGTCCAGCAAAGCCTGGATCACAGGTACCTATTTAACACAGCTCTGTTTTGCCCACAGATCAAATCCTGTGTGCAATTAAGTACTGAAACTATAACAGCCCATGTTTCACAGATGCCGTTTTATAGCTCTGAGGCTGTTACCGATGACCCAGAGGAAGCCAGGTTATTCTCATAACATCTGGATGTAAATTCGCCGCATCCCCTCGCCATGGCGATGGCCTGTGTTCCAGCCCTGAAAGGGCGGGGGAATGCTGAATGTTCCAAGCCCTGGGACTCTCAGATGAAAGTGCTCGCTCTCCAGGATGGAGCACGCGAGCCCGGCGCCCTCCGCCTCTCTGGCCACGGTAACGGAATCTTTAATGCGAGGCAAACCTAAAATAAAAAACCCAACCCAAGCACTGTGCGGTGCCCGTACAGCGTACCAATGTGCTGACAAAAGCAGATAACTACCGGCAAAATCGCAGGCTGTCCCACCCAGTCTCTACACGCAGCTACCTTTAAAAATAAATCACAACACGACGGCATATAGAACAGGTTGTACAGCCGAGTGGATTAATCAACCGAAAAATGCATCGGTGTAAAAACAACATCGTTTATAATAATTTGATGGCGTCATATTGAAAAACACAACACTGAACTGAGGGGTCACAGGCAGGACAGAACAGACGTTTCTAAAGCCCCAAAATAACTAAATTGCCATTTTTCTCATTGTTCAGCCCTCTTAGTAATAAGGCAAATTCACATCGTCTTTAATGAATTAAACATCAATTCGGTCACCATGACAAAGCTAGCATAACGCAAGCCAGCCTTCCTCCTATGAACTGCCATTCTGCACCATGAGAACACGATGGCTCCCTTCGATAATGGCTAGGCTAGTTAGCCCGTTAGCTGGGCCTAATGTGCGCGGGCGCCTCGGTGTAATTGCTGAACCCCGTGTGAATCCGTAGCTTCCAGCCAGATCTCTTTCCTTCCCTCTCTTTTATTCTCGTTTAAGCTTGGCGTTCGCTCAGCGCAGCCGCAGGGCCGTTTGGTCGCGGCTGCTGTTCCAGATGTCCCCGCAACGCCTGTGCAATGTCACCACTGTGTCCCCGCAAGTCACTCTGAATACACGCCTCTTACACATTCACATCATGTATGTGTGTACGCTTTACTCCCATAAGAGTGAATGGATGAGTGAAGGAGGGAAAGCCACGCCTCTGTGGGGAGTCTGCCGCGCCACCGAGCCGCCGTTCGGTGCTGGACTAAGCGAATGTTTACCGCTGGAAAACGCCTGTCTTCACGGCACAAACAAGCGGCGCGAGGAGTGGGGAGCGGGGGGGCGTGGGAGCGGGGGGTGGGGGGGTGGGGGGCGGGCTCTGCCGGTTTCTGGCTGCTCCCTGGACCGTATAAATGGGTAAAAGCGCAGTGAAGCCGCACTCGCACCCAGACTCCGGGCGGGCAGCGTAACGGAGAGGAACCGCCTGCCAGCTGAAGGTTGCGGGTTCGATTCTGAGCAAGGTCACCGCTGCTGTACCCCTGAGCAAGGTAATTAAAGGGAAATGCCTCAGTAAAACTGCCCTGCTGTATTAAAACGGATTTTAGTATGTCTAAACTCACTCTGGATAAAAGCCTCTGCTCAATGCTCAGGTTTTACTTCATTTTTTATTTACTAATGACGGACCACTTTGCTTAAAATGTTATTTAAATGTCCAGCGGCCCAGCACACTTCATATTTTAATATTGAACCGCGATTCTCCTTCTACACAAACGCTGTATGAGACCGTATGAAGAAATACAGACTCACTGCAAAGCCTCACATGTTCAGACAGGAAAATCGATAATGTCCCTGAGACACCTGTTATTCTACACCAGGCTCTCCACAGCCCGCACGCATATTTATGAGAAGCAATAAAACTGAATGTGGCTTCCCTTCCTGCTAATTAAGGATCGGAATATCAACATTTCAAAGGGACGAGATCAGATCTCTGCGCTTTATGGACCCATTACCGTGAAGAAACACCTAAGAAAGACAACTTTTTGAAAATGAAAACAGCTGTCATGCAAAAGCTATGGACAGTATCAGATAGACTGACTCACATAAATAGCAGGAGGATCAAGATCTGACAGAAACTGACACACTTAGATATATGGATAATAGAGTTCAAATCTCAATGAAAAAAAACATGAAGTATTGGCCTAGTTCTGAGCTTACTGGACCTTTATGCAAAAACAGAGATACTGCTAAGGACGGACCACTTCTGTACGTGGGGCAAAGACGTTGGCACTGGATCATCTCATGTCCATTGGGTAGTTGGGTAACATCAGTACACCAAATGCTAGCAGGCTTTGTACAGTCATTAATTGTGTCAGTTAAAGAGTGTATCACTTGTTGGATTTTTGCGTATGTCTTGGCTTCAGTTGCAGATTAGAGCGGTGGAGGTTTGACTTAAACGCGTTTCATTGGCTGTGAAACCCGAATGCATTCAGGGAAAAAGCAGAGCAGCCTTTTGCACCTGCCTGGAGACTCCAGTTTTCCATTTGGAGAAAACAGACAATGTGCTAATTGCATTAGGCACAGATAAACACTTGGAATAATTATTTAATCAGTGGCAATTTCTCCCTCTCGTATTCCCTCCTGTACTCCAGTTTCATTAGCTGTCACCGGCGGAGCAGCCAGGGCTGAGGGGACCTGCCGTGACTGGGGGGACCCGCCGTGGCTGAGGGGACCCACAGTGGCTGGGGGGACCCACAGTGGCTGGGGGACCCGCCGTGACTGGGGGACCCGCCGTGACTTGGGGACCCGCGGTGACTCGGGGACCCGCCGTGACTGAGGGGACCGGTCGTGCCCGCGGTCCGCCT
>CM077299.1:43858976-43881476 GCA_039654925.1 Anguilla pacifica
GGGGGGGGGGGTCTGGGCACAGTCCTCCATCAGGCACATGGAGAACTGCTCCATAATGAATATTTAATCTGTGAAATGGATGCAGGGTAAAATAAAAAGTAAAACGGGGGGGGGGGGGGGGGGCTCTGAGAGGCTCAGTGATTAAATGGTGCACAAGGCTTGGCTTTTAGACCAATCGCAAGCCTGGTAAACATTTTCTGTTCAAGGGTGAAATGAAAACCATACAAAAAGAAAAACAAAACAAATAAAGGGAGATGTGGCCATCCTATCGCGGGCTGTTCTAATGGAAGGGATTAGGGATTCACTCCTGCAGGAAGCTGCTGCTTAATCACATTAGCGCCGGCGCTAGCACCGGCATCCGTCGAACACACACAAGTTCGGAAGGGAAAGGAAAGGGGCGAGTTGTTCCCTCAGCTTCTCCCGACTGAGGCGTTCTTGTTCACCCGTGCGACAAAACGAGGATACAGCCGAAAAACAAGCGACGGCAGCCGAAACATCACTGCGATACCTTAAGGCGCGAAACACGTTTGAGCGCTAAGACAACAGAGGCGCGCTTGTTTGTTTCTTTTCGCTTGCCGCGTTTAAAACACGCTCGCGTACGCATGCTGTCACCGCCTCAGTCTTCTCTAATTTTCTCTCCGAAATCACACATGATCAGATTCAAATCCAACAAAAACCGTGAACATGTAGTCACGCTTTCTCTCTAGTTACCTGTGACTACTGCAGCCCTAGAAACAAGGAGGCCGCAGCTCCCTCTGGGAGAGGGTAATACCTATAACCCACCACAAGGGGGAAGATGAGAGGCCCCTCTTCAGCCCGTGCGAGGAAGCCCAGGCCTGGCTGCGACTACCGACAGGCCTGGGATCGAGCGGTGAAAAACCCTGGTGGTACCTGCAGGAGTCGGACTGTAACTCTACATTACCGGCCCCTCACCAGGGAAAAGCCATTCATTTCACAGTCAGATAAACCTTTGACCCAGCATCTCAAAGTATTTGGGAGAACAGCTGCTGCTAGGTGAGGAGGTATTGATTTATTGCCAAGTTTCACCTGGACCACAACAATAGCATACTGACGGTCTGCTGATTACACTTAAATTGGTAAAAAAAATTTAAATGTGCATGCATACACACACGCACATCAATGTAATGTACCTTTTCCTCCAGTTTTAACTTACTTACTTAAATAAAAGTTCTTCTTAAGGAAATATGTGGGTCACCCATCGGTGTTGCTGTATTCACCCCAAAAAGACATGCAGTTGCATGTCAGTGAACAGTGCTCTGTCAAACACTATTATGCTAGTAATAAGCTAAAGGACATACACTCTGATCGGTCAGAATTCAGTGTGGGACCAAACAAATTTGTGGGGCATATCCTCCCCCCACGCCGCCACGTCCCCCCCCCCCCCCCCCAGGGAAGCGTGTTCATCACACAGCGCAGAGATGACTCTCATTTAGGCGTAGCTCTGCGTCTGCGTTTTCAGCAGCACGCTTCCCGCTCGGCCTCAGCACACCCAGGACAAATTAGCGGCTAAAAATACGAACGGACGCCGCGTGCTAATACGGCACATTTATTACCCACGCTGCCGTCTGTTTTATACGCAGCGCGGAAAAACACGCGGCATTAATCAGACCCGCCGGACTAGGAGTCTTCTCTCTTATTTTTTCCCCGAGAACAGCAGCCTTTCAGTCCCGCACTGACAGCACCCCGTGTCCATTTCCCATTTACAGGGGAAATCAGCGGGGACGTGGGGAGGGGAGGAGGGGATGGGGAGGGGGACGTGGGGGACAGGTGGGGGACGTGGGGGACGTGGGGGACGGGGGGGA
Source organism: Anguilla pacifica (assembly GCA_039654925.1). Taxonomy (NCBI): domain Eukaryota; kingdom Metazoa; phylum Chordata; class Actinopteri; order Anguilliformes; family Anguillidae; genus Anguilla; species Anguilla pacifica. The sequence goes on from CM077299.1 coordinate 43,860,800, forward strand.
CGTGGGGGACGGGGAGGGGGGGGGGGGGGCATCGTTGAGGGCTCTGGGCGTGTTTCTGTACCTCCTAGCGCTAGCGACTGCTTGTTTCCCGCCAAGACCAGGGGGCTCCCTGAGGGACGCCAGACTCCGCAGAGGAACCCAGTGCGCGGGGTCACGGGGGTCATGGGGTCACAGGGTCGCAGAGCAGGCCGCTCAGGGAGGGGGGGCCTGGGGCCCCGGGGCTCTCCCTCTCCCCAAACGCCCACGACACCCCCGCCTGTCAAGTGGCGGCCGCACGGTGACCTCTGCTCCACGTCCAGGCCTTAGTTTACCTGCCCCAGGACCCCGGCCGTGTCCTTCACACCGCACACGGCAGGCGCTTCCTCACACCGCACACCCCACACCCCACACCCCACACCGCACACGGCACACTGCAGGTGCTTTCTCACACTGTACACCCCACACCGCACGCCGCACACACTTCCTCACACCGCACACCCCACACCCCACACCCCACACCGCACACAGCACACTGCAGGCACTTCCTCACACCCCACACCCCACACCGCACACCGCACACAGCACACACTTCCTCACACTGCACACTGCACACTGCACACCCCACACAGCACCCCCCACACCGCACACTGCAGGCACTTCCTCACACAGCGGTACTGCAGGAGATGGCAGGCGCACTACAGGCAGCGCACCGCATTCTCAGCGCTCACCGCAGCCCGGTCCTGTGCGCTAATCATACCTCACATCTCCCTCTCTTCCTCCTCATCACCATTTCTGTAAATTAAAAGTGAAAAAGCAATTTATTTCTTTTACAATTCAATTAAAAAAAAAAACAAAAAAAAAGCCGAACTCATAAGCAGTAGCTCACTGTGGGCCGGCTGCTTTATTTACCCAGAGCAGTGGAAGCTGCCCTCGGGCCATGTTCATATCAGCGATGAGAAACAGCACTCGCTGCACTCTCAGAGAGGCTGTGACCGGGACTTCACCCCCAGGACCAGAGGCACACTCAGCATCTGCTCAAATCTGCCTGTAATTCTCAACCGTGCCTTCGCATCGCGGCACGGCAACAGGGACGCTAAATCCAGGACTAACGTTCGGTTGCCTAGCAACCGGACAATGCGTTCCCACGGAATTCCGGCCTCAAATCCACCCCGGTAACAGTCCCCGGGGTGAGCGGGGCAGGGCTCAAATCCGCCCGGTAACAGTCCCCGGGGTGAGCGGGGCGGGGTGAGCGGGGCGGGGCCTTCTGCGCTGGTCCGAGTGGTGTTTATTGGTCCTCAGCCCGAGGGAGACCGCGGATGAAAAGAGAACTTCACCAACAACAGGCGAAGCAGCGCCCAGCCTGGCCCAGAGCAGAAAGGTCATTACCGCAAGAGCAAAGGCAGAGGCTTCATTCATTAGCCCCCATGATGAGGCTCACAATCCAAATGAGGGACACGGATAGCCGCAGAGCGCCGTCCCTGTTTCACCGCGGTCGCATTCATTTTTTTTCAGCGAACCAAATTTCCACTGCCACCGACAACTAAATTCCCTTCCAATTCCTTTCAGACTACGTGACCTTCTGGGGGGGGGGGGGGGGGGGAACACAACCCACAAACAAAGCACACAAGCAAAGATGATACCCATAGGGAAAGCTTGTTGAGAAGTAGTGGTCAGACTCCTGGAGACCATGATGCACCCTGGCAAGCTGAGTAGGCCAGCAGGAGTGCAGCCACAGGGAAACAGTCTGCAGGAGAACAGCCAGAGCAGTACAGACCGCAGGAGAACTGCCAGAGCAGTACAGACTGCAGGAGAACAGCCAGAGCAGTACAGACCGCAGGAGAACAGCCAGAGCAGTACAGACTGCAGGAGAACAGACACAGGAGAACAGCCAGAGCAGTACAGACTGCAGGAGAACAGCCAGTGCAGTACAGACTGCAGGAGAACAGACACAGAACAGCCAGTGCAGTACAGACTGCAGGGGAACAGCCAGAGCAGTACAGACCGCAGGAGAACAGCCAGAGCAGTACAGACACAGGAGAACAGCCAGAGCAGTACAGACACAGGAGAACAGCCAGAGCAGTACAGACTGCAGGAATACAGACTGCAGGGGAACAGCCACCATAATGAAGAAAAACACCTGTCCAACAAATCAGAAACACTCTTCAGAAGGCAGGCATAGATATGTCAGTGACTACTGTCTGCAGAAGACTTCACAAACAGAGCAGAGGCTACACTACAATATGCAAACCAATATTCAGCCACAAACACAGGATGGCCATGTTAGAGTTCACTAAGTACCACCTAAAAGAGCCTGCAGAGTTCTGGGATAAAAATCTGATAGCAGCAGAATGAATTCTGAAGTGTACAGAAACATCTTGTCTGCTCAAGTTAAACCAAATCCCTCCAAACTCATCTAACAGCAAGACAATGATCCAAAACATACTGCCATAGCAACAATGGAGTTTTTCAAAACTAAAAACTAAAAATATTCTTCACAGCCATGTCATTCAGCCAATCAAAATCCAACTGAACAGCGTTTCATATGCTGAAGAACTGAAGTCAACTAGCCCCACCAGAAGTCGGTGCTGAAGACGGCTGCAGGACAGACCTGGCAGAGCAGCACCAGGGAAGTGCAGTACAGACCTGGGAGAGCAGCACCAGGGAAGTGCAGTACAGACCTGGCAGAGCAGCACCAGAGATGAAGATCAGCACCTGGGGATGTCTATGGGTCACATACTCAGGCAGTCAGTGCATGCAAAGGATATGCAACACCACTAAATATGACTACTTTCATTTAAATCCCAACATCATGGTGCCTTTATGGTGGCTATGTTTAAAAACTGCTGTAATTGCAACATGCTGAAACCAAAGTCTATTAAAAAAAATACCCTTTGATAAGAGGAGAATTTGCACTATAACCACATGTGAATAGTTTGATTACAAATTCAAAAAATTGAAGAACAGAACCAATTTTTTTTTTTTTTTAAGTCTTTGTCCCAGACATCATGGAAATCGCAGTATATATTAAACAATATGGGACTATAAAATACAGCAATACCTCGCTTGAACTCATAAAAAAACTTTTGAAAATGTACAAGAGATCACAGCAGACTGAGTGATCACGCCCTTTATTCCCGAGTGCACAGTTTCCTACAGGAATTCCGAATGTGGATAACGCGATTGTCTCGGATGTCATAAATCACGATGCTGGGCCAGTGCGCGTGAATAGCGAAGCAATATACTGCGCATGGCAAAGATAAATATGGGTTTTCATTTCATGCAATTACACATCTGATCTCGCTCTGCCTCGTGCACGTATTCGCCCAGCCTCGGGCTCCGACTGAAAGAAACAGCAGCTCAGTCACTGCCAGGTCCCGGGGCTGGTTTCGACAGGCAGGTAAAAAAAGAAAAAAGCGCGGTTTTCGGCTCACATTCTCACTGGCTGACCTTCGCTAAACCCCAGCTGTCCAGAAGCAATTACGTGTAAAAAAAAAAGTGCTGAAGTGACTCATTAGGTGGTACATGAACGGTCTCCGGAAACTGTTTATGTTAAATACATTAACGTCAATACAGGTGTGGAAACGGAGCTACAATGCACACCTAAATCCACACTCCCGCACGCTCAAGCACAGACAAATTAATGACAATAATAATTACCATCAGACATTGTCATAACCATATTTTCCATGGCTATTCACTTGTTCACACTTCAGATCAATTAGCACGTAAGTACTCTGTCCCATCGTTCACGCATACAAGACGCTACCAAGCGTGTCAATACAGACGTGCAAGACGAAACGTGTATAACATTCGTTGTTTAATGAGCACGCGGCATTCTGCGTGGTTGCGTCTCACCCAAACTAAGTAGGCTCGCAAGTGCATTCCTTAGAGACATTTCCAGAGAGTACAATTAACGGAAACGGGCAGCGCGATATTGCTGAAATTCATTTGTCTCGAGAACTTCATGAATAGCAATTATCACGGTCATCATGAGGGGAGAACGCGGACCACCACTGTTGCCTCTTTCACCTTCTCGCGGTTCCCCAAGCGCACCCGGGCACGTTATTTACCATTTAAATTCTTAACACAAGCCGACCGCCACTGCTGCCATGACCACATGCACATAAAAAAACATTACTAAAGTTGCTATTATTTAACTATGAGTTTAAATTGTGCAGTAAATTATGTAGTTTCACTTCTTCCCTTCAGGCTCTCCTTGAGGCTAAGAAATAATAAAAAACTTAAATCTCTGCATGAGAAGTGATGTATAAGAATACTTAAATATTTCAGTAAATAAATGACTGTGGTGGTTTGGCTGCAGAAGGAGATGTGAGACATCATCTTTGAGTCAGTCCTCAAGGTGATCCAAACCTGGCACTGATCAGCTGATCCTGGGACTAATCAACGGCTCTCTCCTGTTCTCAGGTTTAGCTGTCACTCTAATTGCACTTTAATAATATTCTGCACTTTCATTTCCCATCTCCAAACAGCACTGTCAGATCAAATGCTGTGCATATTAAATTCATTCATAAATTAAATTTGTTCGTATTAAATGTGTCAAATGTACACAAAGAAGTTAATTTTCTGTGACTGGCGAGACAACCCGTGGTGAGAGTCCCGGTGGAGCTAATACATGATTGGTCAAGACATGGTCGACCAAAAGCAATTTGCCGTTTGACCCCTCCCCCCAAACTCTCCCCCAAGGACCTGAGGACCACAATGGACACATTTGCAGCTGTGAGCTCCACCAGACTGGCTGCATTACATAAATAAATGAGCGATGTCTTTGGAGGTAATGAGCAGTCCTGTTGCGCTGGTTCTTCTCCTCGGCGCTCAGAGGGACAGCGGCGTTGCCCCCCGGTGCGCTGAGAGCCGGCCATGTGGGGCCCGGCACGCTTGCCAAAATAAAAGTGGCTTGCGCTCGGGGTGCAATTCTGCCACCACAAATCCCCCAAATCCCTTTTAGCGAAACGGGCCCCTGGAGCGGGGGGGTAGGGCCCCTGGAGCGGGGGGGTAGGGCCCCTGGAGCGGGGGGGTAGGGCTCCTGGAGCAGGGGGGTAGGGCTCCTGGAGCAGGGGTAGGGCTCCTGTAGCGGGGGGGTAGGGCTCCTGGAGCGGGGGGGTAGGGCCCCTGGAGCGGGGGGGTAGGGCCCCTGGAGCGGGGGGGTAGGGCTCCTGGAGCAGGGGGGTAGGGCTCCTGGAGCGGGGGGGCAGGGCTCCTGGAGCGGGGGGGTAGGGCTCCTGGAGCGGGGGGGTAGGGCCCCTGGAGCGGGGGTAGGGCTCCTGGAGCGGGGGGGTAGGGCCCCTGGAGCGGGGGGGTAGGGCCCCTGGAGCGGGGGTAGGGCCCCTGGAGCAGGGGGGTAGGGCCCCTGGAGCGGGGGGGTAGGGCCCCTGGAGCGGGGGGGCAGGGCCCCTGGAGCGGGGGGGCAGGGCTCCTGGAGCAGGGGGGTAGGGCTCCTGGAGCGGGGGGGTAGGGCCCCTGGAGCGGGGGTAGGGCTCCTGGAGCGGGGGGGTAGGGCCCCTGGAGCGGGGGGGTAGGGCCCCTGGAGCGGGGGGTAGGGCCCCTGGAGCGGGGGGGTAGGGCCCCTGGAGCGGGGGGTAGGGCCCCTGGAGCGGGGGGGTAGGGCCCCTGGAGCGGGGGGGTAGGGCCCCTGGAGCGGGGGGGTAGGGCTCCTGGAGCGGGGGGGTAGGGCTCCTGGAGCGGGGGGTAGGGCCCCTGGAGCGGGGGGGTAGGGCTCCTGGAGCGGGGGGGCAGGGCTCCTGGAGCGGGGGTAGGGCCCCTGGAGCGGGGGGGTAGGGCCCCTGGAGCGGGGGTAGGGCCCCTGGAGCGGGGGGGTAGGGCCCCTGGAGCGGAGGTGAGCACGCGGGGTGCAGGATCTCGGCGGGAAACACAGGGGGCGCTGGAGAACACGCCACGGCGTCCTTTCCCCATAGCTCGCCCGCGCTGGGAGCATGATGAAAGAGCAGGACAGAGCTCTCTCTCACACACACGCGCAACGCCGCCGTCACCACAGCGATCGATATCTCCTCTCAGACTGGTTTTACATGCCAAAAGAACATTTGCCCACAAACCCCCATAACCAAGGCTCTCCCCCTCTCCCTCTCCACCCGCCCTGTACAAATCTGCTTATCACACTCCGGTTAGTCCTCCCTATAGCAACGGTTTCTTAGCAACGGTCATGCCTCTGCACTGTACTGTAATATTGCTGGAAGAGGTGTGAAAACAGGTAGCTTGTGTACAGTAAATTTGTGATGTGTGTGGGGGGGGCATCTTCAGCCGTTTGTTTGGTTGATTGACAAGGAACACGATCCCTGACAACTGAAGGCCTTCTCTTGAAATTTTAGCATCATTTATCTTGCCAAGAAACTTCAAGAGAAAAACCATATATTTATAAGCATATTTCATTTAAAAGCTTCTGTGATCATCTGTGGTCATCTACAGTAGCACAGCTGAGTTTGTGAATATTGTTTTCAACAATTTAATATGCTGTTACGTGCATACAGTCTTTAAACATTTCAACATAGCATTCAAGGGGAAAGTTACGAATGATATTGTGCTCATCACTACACACTGCCAAGGTTCACTAGCATTACACTCACCTACAGGAACCAAGGGGATTCTGAAAGTGCTGCTGTCACTGGTGTACGATAACCATGACCTGATCTCCATCTCATCTGCATGATGTTTCACATTCCGTTCAGTCAAGCTCTCCTGTATGGGCTGTTTGAGTCACCAAAGTTAAAAAAAAGAAAGAAAAAAAAAAAAAAAGGAAGGAGGTGGAGTTGAGGTGGGGGGCGGGGAAATGAGCTCCACCCCCTCATTGAACTGAGGCTTGATTCGCCAGCCACTAACCAATCACAGCTTTTTGTTCATTAAACTGACTGAGATGCTAGCACTAATGTCAATCAAGAGTGGTTTGCAAACATGTATTTTTTCAACATGCTGAAAAATCTACAAGATATCATATTGCGTACAGTAAACCATGAATTTTATAATCCCAACGAACGTGGTCCCTGGTGCACAATTTGATTAATACACAGATAATATACGTCCTTTTGTTGTAGCAGTAAAATGAGTCACAGACAAAACTGTTCAGAATGCTCTGTTGTAGCATTTTTGCTAAATATTAAAATGTGGCAGCTTATTTATCTAATGATCGAAAACAGGCGTCTACATTTGTCAAGTGATCAACATCATAATATATACCCTCCAGCACATGCATACACACAATATATGCAAGGCATAACTACTGGGACAGGGACGTGGTGGTGGTGGTGGTGGTGGTGGTGGTTGATGTTGTTGTTGTTGTTACCATACTGGGTAAACAGTATGGTTATAATGTAGGAAATGCAGACCTTATTATGAATATATACTGCCCCCCCCCCTTTTTCCAGGCCTGTGTTTAATTTGTTCGCCTCTGAACATACATTTCAGATGCATACCTCCTTAAGCAGTCCATACTTCATGCCCCCCCTAAATTAATTGCATCAGCATTTCAAAGAAATGCAGAAAATGCAAATGTGCCCCACAAACTCTGTTTGGTAAACTACATAAAAGCAGAGATTAAATCAGGTCAGAACAGATGCAGTGTTCCCTTTCTACAAGCTATCTGTCTACCTATCTATTTACACGCACGCGCGCGCACACACACACACACGCGCACACACACACACACACGCTCATGCACACACACAAATGCACTGTACTGCAGGTAATGGAGCAAGAAACATGTACAGCATTAATAATAATACATTAATAATACATTCCATGAATTTCATCTCGTCTAATAAGTAATGTTAACCCATGCTTAACGTTGTGTTCATACTATCTCAGGGTCCGTTTCCTGTTTAATACTGTTCCTCTTGACTGTATTACACTTGTGAAGCTCCTGCCCGCTGAGTCAGTGACCCTCACATACGCCCCAGAAACACACTGAGCATCCTGTAGATACAGCCTCACACACCCTCCAGAAACACACTGAGCATCCTGTAGATACAGCCTCACATACGATCCAGAAACACACTGAGCATCCTGTAGATACAGCCTCACAGAGGCTCCAGAAACACACTGAGCATCCTGTAGATACAGCCTCACACACCCTCCAGAAACACACTGAGCATCCTGTAGATACAGCCTCACATACGATCCAGAAACACACTGAGCATCCTGTAGATACAGCCTCACAGAGGCTCCAGAAACACACTGAGCATCCTGTAGATACAGCCTCACACACCCTCCAGAAACACACTGAGCATCCTGTAGATACAGCCTCACACACGCTCCAGAAACACACTGAGCATCCTGTAGATACAGCCTCACAGAGGCTCCAGAAACACACTGAGCATCCTGTAGATACAGCCTCACAGAGGCTCCAGAAACACACTGAGCATCCTGCAGATACAGCCTCACAGAGGCTCCAGAAACACACTGAGCATCCTGTAGATACAGCCTCACAGAGGACAGCGTCAAATATGCAGCTGACACAAAATACAGCAAACACTCTGCCCTACACCGCAAACGTGCGCACCTTCCCAAACACATAATTAAACTAATTTAGATTAACTACCATAAACTGTAATTTAGATAAACTATGATAAATAAACAGCTGTAACCGCTGTTTTACACGGCCGACTCTGGCCAATTAGTGGGGTATTCCGTGATGCTTACCGCTATGAGGGAGCGCACCGGATGGGAGAGTGGGGCACTGGGACGGGCCCAACAGACAAGCTTCAGGTCAGCCTGCTGCTCCGTGCTGCCAGACGTCCTGGATACGCAGCGGTGGCTCCACCCCCCCCCCCCCACCCCCCACCCCGCGGGACTGCCGCAGTTACAGGCCATCCCAACAGCAGATGGTGCCAGGTGCATTGTGGGAGTCCTTAGGGGTGTAAACACACCGCCACACCTTCCAGAACCTTCTGCCTTTACAAACAGAGAATAAAGAGAAACAAGATGTGCTCATGCTCACGCACAAACACACACACACACACATATGCACAGCACACACACACATACTGACACACACACTGATGCATGCACAGCACACACAAACACACACATTCACACACTGACACATGCACAGCACACACACACACACACACGCATTCACAGCACACACAAACACACTGACACACACACTGACATGCACAGCACACACAAACACACACACATGCACAGGACACACAAACACAAACACACACACACACACACATAAACACACACGTGTGTACACATGAACACACACACCCAGCTTTAGGGGAGGTCATAATATGCTTATGTAACAGCCCATGGGAGGTCTTAGAGAAAACATCTCATGAACACGTTGATTTCTCCGCCACCAAAGCAAATGGATTATTAGTCTTTTTCACACCTTGAAAACCACTAGAGGCACTTACTATTGCAGAGAGAGAGACAGAAAGAGAGAGAGAGGGCTATATCATTAGGGACAGGATACATCACTCCAAGAACAATCCCCATCATAAAACACCCAAACTTTTATTTTTTTTAAAAAAGAAGAAAAAAAAGAAAAAAAATCAGCAATTTCTCTCAATGTCGCTCAATTCAGAATGAAAAAGAACCGAAAAAATTCCATTTGTGAAAGGCACGGGGGGGAATCCTCTGCGTCGTGAGCACCCCCCTTTTGGGGGGGGGGCGGGTTTTCGGTCGTGAAATTGGCTGGAGTTCCAACATCCCGCAAAATCAATCAGCGCTGGATAGAAGCGAAGCGACATAAACAAGCTTCACCTGCACGCCTTCAGAGTCTCTACCTGCCGACCCACCTACCCACCTACCCACCTACCCATCCACGCACCTACCTGCCGACCCACCTACCCACCTACCCATCCACGCACCTACCTGCCGACCCACCTACCCACCTACCCATCCACGCACCTACCTGCCTACCTGTCTAACCCATCTGCCCACCTACCCACCTACCCATCCACGCACCTACCTGCCGACCCACCTACCCACCTACCCATCCACGCACCTACCTGCCGACCCACCTACCCACCTACCCATCCACGCACCTACCTGCCTACCTGTCTAACCCATCTGCCCACCTACCCACCTACCCATCCACGCACCTACCTGCTTACCTGTCTAACATCTGCCCACCTACCCACCTACCCATCCACGCACCTACCTGCCTACCTATCTAACCCATCTGCCCACCTACCCACCTACCCATCCACGCACCTACCTGCCTACCTGTCTAACCCATCTGCCCACCTACCCACCTACCCATCCACGCACCTACCTGCCTACCTGTCTAACATCTGCCCACCTACCCACCTACCCATCCACGCACCTACCTGCCTACCTGTCTAACCCATCTGCCCACCTACCCACCTACCCATCCACGCACCTACCTGCCTACCTGTCTAACCCATCTGCCCACCTACCCACCTACCCATCCACGCACCTACCTGCCTACCTGTCTAACCCATCTGCCCACCTACCCACCTACCCATCCACGCACCTACCTGCCGACCCACCTACCCACCTACCCATCCACGCACCTACCTGCCTACCTGTCTAACCCATCTGCCCACCTACCCACCTACCCATCCACGCACCTACCTGCCTACCTGTCTAACATCTGCCCACCTACCCACCTACCCATCCACGCACCTACCTGCCTACCTGTCTAACCCATCTGCCCACCTACCCACCTACCCATCCACGCACCTACCTGCCTACCTGTCTAACCCATCTGCCCACCTACCCACCTACCCATCCACGCACCTACCTGCCTACCTGTCTAACCCATCTGCCCACCTACCCACCTACCCATCCACGCACCTACCTGCCTACCTGTCTAACCCATCTGCCCACCTACCCACCTACCCATCCACGCACCTACCTGCCTACCTGTCTAACCCATCTGCCCACCTACCCACCTACCCATCCACGCACCTACCTGCCGACCCACCTACCCACCTACCCATCCACGCACCTACCTGCCTACCTGTCTAACCCATCTGCCCACCTACCCACCTACCCATCCACGCACCTACCTGCCTACCTGTCTAACCCATCTGCCCACCTACCCACCTACCCATCCACGCACCTACCTGCCTACCTGTCTAACCCATCTGCCCACCTACCCACCTACCCATCCACGCACCTACCTGCCTACCTGTCTAACCCATCTGCCCACCTACCCACCTACCCATCCACGCACCTACCTGCCTACCTGTCTAACCCATCTGCCCACCTACCCACCTACCCATCCACGCACCTACCTGCCTACCTGTCTAACCCATCTGCCCACCTACCCACCTACCCATCCACGCACCTACCTGCCTACCTGTCTAACCCATCTGCCCACCTACCCACCTACCCATCCACGCACCTGCCTGCCTACCTGTCTAACCCATCTGCCCACCTGCCCACCTACCCACCTACCCATCCCGCTACCGCGCCACGAGCACAGCTACAGCAGCTCACCCGCCGCGCTGGCAGGAACACTTCCCTCTGGCAAAGCTCACAAGCAAATGTGACACTGGACCTAATGCACAGACACACTCACGGGCGCGCGCACACACACTCACACACAGGCGTGCACACACACGCACACACACACACAGACACACACAGGCGTGCACACATACACAGACACGCACGGGCGCGCACACACACATTCACACACAGGCATGCACACACACACTCACACTCACACACACACACACGCACACGCACACGCACACACACACACAGGTGTGCACACACACACACACACACGCACACGCACACACACACGCACACGCACACACACACACACAGGCGTGCACACACACGCACATACACATACACACACACACACGCACAGGCGTGCACACACACACGTACACGCGCACACACACGCACACACGCGCACGGGCGCGCGCGCACACACGCACACACACACAGGCGCGCGCACACGCACACGTGCACACACACACACACACGAGCATGCACACACATTTCCATAATAATATAAAAATAAACAGCAAGAAGATTTTTCTGAGAAAAACATTTACAGCAAAATCGGCACAAGTCAGATTACCCACCTAATCATTTTTTCTCAATTTGCATTTATCTTTTTTAATCCTATCTTATATTTTTATTTAAGAATTTGGAGCCAAGATTTCATTCATAAAATGCAAAGTACCATTTTGATATTTATCAGCATTCTTTTTCTTCTCGCAGATTTAATTCAAATATAACTACCCATGCCCAGTAAAACGACAAAAAATTAGAACTGCTTTTGAAATCCTGTGACAAGTAATTTAATTTTCCCCTCCAGCTTGTGAAAATGGCCTGTAATGTAAGCGCAACACTGCGCTGGAAATCGCCTGGGCCAGCAAGTCTGCGCAGCCTTGTGTTTAATGAAAGGCGGGTAAAACCGCATGAGGTCAAAGGTGAAACGAGCCAAATCGTTAGCTGAGTGCGGCGGTCGTGACCTTGCCAGCCGGGGTTTGTAACAATCAAATATCTGAGGCTGGCAAGCGAGGCTGAAGGATCATGGGAAACAATAAAGAGGACATGCTTTTCTAAAGGAGAAGAGAGTATATTACATTCTCAATGTTTAAAGAGAAAATATTTACACCATGGCAATTTGGAGAGAACTGAGCGCGAATCGGCAATAGCTGTGACCGCACACGCGCATGCATCCATGTGTGCATGCATCCACGCACACACCCTCACACAAACACGTGACGTCTTCTTTGGCTCATGACCAACCTTTCCACAAAATCTTCGGCAGTTATGCGCCTTTTTGTGATAGGCCACGCCCATCACCACGCCCCCTCTTGGTCAATCGGCCTGAAAGTTACTCAGCTCTACCTTCGGTCATGACCGACCTCCATGCCAAATTTCAGCCTCCTGGGGCGAAAACTGTGGCCGCTACGGGGTGGGACGCTTTTGTGGACCAACCGACCAACCAACCGACCAACCGACAGACAGCTAGAGAGCTGCGGTCGCAGCTAAAAAGATGAATACTGGTTAAGACACTGAGCATTAGTCATGTTTTACACTGACACATTTTACACTATTCTACACTGAGTGGGTGTTTTACAGCATTTACTGAAAACCCCTAAGAGTTAAAGCCTGATTCAGCAGAGTAGGGGAACCTTAATTGTGTATAGAATATAAAATAAGGGTAAATGTTTTTACAGCCTTTATAAAAAGCAGAAGAATGCCGTGTGATGCTGATTAAAAGAACACAGCGATGTGGCGTCAGTTCAGAGGAAGACGGATCCTGCAGACATAATCGCAGCGGCTGTGGAAGGGTTTTTAAGTCCTGTGTACAGCGCAGGAGACGATGGAGGCCAGGCTTCTGAGCGTGGCGCAGAGACCCAAAGGCAATGCAGCCCAGCTCAATTAGATTAAAGGTAGCGCTGCTCAGACCTGATCTCCACCGGGCCCCGGGCCCCGGGCCCACAGATATGTTCCGCACCTCCTCACAAGGCTCCGCGTTTTAAACCACAAAAAAAAGATTAAAGTCCTTTTTTTTCTTGCTTGCTGCCTGCCCACCTGCCAAGATAATCCCCAAAATGGCCCACAGAGACGCTGATCAAAGCACCCCTGTTCCTCACGGCCCAAAAAAAAAAAGCGGGTTCCTCTGGCTCTCTGTTTGAGTCGCGGGAACAACGGCTGAGGGGGGGTCACCCCACTGCCCACGGCCAGGCCCTGACCCCCTGACCCCCCCACCCCCCCACCCCCCTCCCCCCCCCCCCCGCTGCCGCGAGCAGGCCCCAGACCCCCCTGACCCCCCAACCCCCCACCCCCCCTCCCCACTGACGCGAGCAGGCCCCAGACCCCCCCCCCTGCCCACCCCCCCCCCCCCCCGCTGACGCGAGCAGGCCCCAGACCTCCGGCTTCCTCACCCTCTTTCATATGAGCCCTAGCAACGGGGGAAAAACAGAAAAAATAAGAAATGAAAAAAGTCCAGCCTGCGCGTGAGTGACACTCTCTCGCTTATTCCTCCGCTGCCCACTTCCTCTGGCTTCTCCTGAAAAATAAGAATTAGATGCAGCCTCCCTCATCTATCACACACACGGGCTCCCAAACTGCCTCTGCCAGGAGGTGATGGATGAGCTGGAGGGCGGGCTCCACAGAGCCCAGAGTCAGACCCATCTCCCGCAATCACGTCTAAATCGGGACCCTCACCCGCCCCCCCTCGCCCCCCCCTCCACGCCCCACCGGTGGGAGCGATGCTGGTGACAGCTCACCACTGTGTTTCACACCGTTTTGTCCACTACACTTTGGCAACAGAATTCCATGGCAACAGAGCACACCGCAGCCCCTCGAAGATGCCTGTGTCGTTGCTCTGCGACAAAAATAAAAACCAGCGCAGTACTGACACACACAGACTAGAGCAGCACTGACACACAGAGACTAGAGCAGCACTGACACACAGAGACTAGAGCAGCACTGACACAGAGTCTAGAGCAGCACTGACACACAGAGACTAGGGCAGCACTGACACACAGAGACTAGAGCAGCACTGACAGGCATCCAGAAAAAAAATTAACATTTGAATAGTTTGAATTGGTAAACAAATATGTAATCACATGTGCACACTAACGACCCCGTACTTTACTTAACATAGCCAATCACAGAAGAGCTGGTTCATGCTCACACCTCAGATTACAAGGCGACTGCAAGCAGGGAAGAAGTCATGGGTAGGAGTGACCTTTGCCCTTTGTGGCGAATCACATTTTTCAGCTCTGTTCGTATGAAAGATTCGTTCGTTCGGCTGACTCGTTCGTTCGTTCATTACTTTTCAGCTCTGTTCGTATGAAAGATTCGTTCGTTCGGCTGACTCGTTCGTTCGTTCATTACTTTTCAGCTCTGTTCGTATGAAAGATTCGTTCGTTCGGCTGACTCGTTCGTTCGTTCATTACTTTTCAGCTCTGTTCTTATGAAAGATTCGTTCGTTCGGCTCACTCGTTCGTTCGTTCGTTCGTTCGTTCACCACTTTCAGAAAGATGGAATGTCGCTCATTTCCTTGTTCATTCACCGTACTGCTCTCAGTGTGAGGTGTCCACACAGTTCAACGACCTTAACAGTATAAAAATTAACTAATTATGTTCTCAAACAATTAATGGTATCATCTATTTTGCCTAATTAAAAGAAAAAACCCTTTCCTTCGCACATGCCTTCTTGCCCCCCCCTTGTGGATGCAACATGCATAACAGGAAGCACCCAATAGTCAATGCAATTTAAAACATTTAATGTAAATTTTGTAATAAATATTCCAATATATTCATTTTATTATTTAAAAACAATATTGAAATGTAATTGTTTGGTCTAATTAACAGCCTTGTTTCACAGTCGTGTATAACCCTAGTATAGGTGTGTAATGTTGCATATGGGTTGGTTATTTTTCTGTCCCTTTTTGAATAAGCATGATTACAAGCTTTGATCTGTATTGTGTTCAAATGAACTTCACAGCTCCACAAATCCTGAGATGGGAATAAAACCAGAAATAGTCACTGTTTAAAACCATGCGCTCGTGTGCACATGCAGGCACACGCACACGCCCGGCTACTGTTGGCCAGCGCTGAGGGAACAGAGCTGATTTTGGGGCACCGGGGTCGGGCTGTTTGGACGGAGATGAGGCGCGGCTGCTGGATGACCTCACTGCGGTCCAGGCAGCAGCGGGATGGCGCCTCACTGCCTCACCTACAAGCGCACCTGAGCCGCGACCACCCCTTCCCTCAGCAACAGACCGGGTGTCAAAGTAACAATCTGTCCTGTGCCCCCCCTCACCAGGTCCAGCTTTGTGCTGCCCTCCCCCCCCCTCACCAGGTCCAGCTCTGTGCTGTCCCCCCCCACCCCCCCCACCAGGTCCAGCTCTGTGCTGTCCCCCCCCACCCCCCTCACCAGGTCCAGCTTTGTGCTGTCCCCCCCCACCCCCCTCACCAGGTCCAGCTTTGTGCTGCCCTCTCCCCCCCCCTCACCAGGCCCAGCTTTGTGCTGCCCTCTCCCCCCCCTCACCAGGCCCAGCTCTGTGCTGCCCTCTCCCCCCCCTCACCAGGTCCAGCTCTGTGCTGTCCCCCCCCACCCCCCCACCAGGTCCAGCTCTGTGCTGTCCTCCCGGTTCTGTTTCTCAGTGTTCCTGTTTATTTTATGAAGGGTACTCTTGAGTGTAGAGTCTCGAGTGCATCATCAGAACACACTTACCTGCGCAGTGACACCTGAAAAAGTCTGCCTCTCAAACACGACAGCCCGACTGACTGAGCGGCATCATCTGAAGCTCAACCTCAACAAGACAGAGCTGCTGTTCATCCCTCACAGGGCCTCCCCACCACAGGAGCTCTCCATCACTGTCCACAGCACCACAGAGGCTGCCTCACGCTATGCAAAGAACCTGGGGGTGGTCCTGGATGACCAGCTTCAAGGAGCACATCAGAGCAACCCCACAATCCTGAAGATTCCTCCTGTACCACATCAGGAGGATTCAGCCATACCTGACTACACACTGCACTCATCCAGACCATGGTAATCTCCCATCCAGATTACTGCAACTCCCTTCTCACTCTCCCTGCCAGCCTGTGCCATACAGCCACTACAGCACATCCAGAACCCTGCTGCCCGAGTTGTCTTCCTAAGCGCTCGAATGCCACTCCTCTGCCAAGGTCACTCCTCCCGAGGTCACTCTCCTCCTGAGGTCACTCTCCTGCTGAGGTCACTCCACTGGCTACCGCTCACCACCAGGATCAGGTTCAAAGTCCTGAGTCTGGCCAACACTGCAGCCAATAGGACACCCCCTGCTTGCCTACATGACATGATTCTACCCAACACACCAGCACAACCACTCCGCTCTGCTACACTCCAGCTACACCACTCCGCTCTGCTCCACTCCTGCTACACCACTCCGCTCTGCTACACACCAGCTCCACCACTCTGCTCTGCTCCACTCCTGCTACACCACTCTGCTCTGCTACACTCCAGCTCCACCACTCCGCTCTGCTCCACTCCAGCTCCACCACTCCACTCTGCTACACTCCAGCTCCACCACTCCGCTCTGCTACACCACTCCGCTCTGTTCCACCACTCCACTCTGCTACACCACTCTGCTCTGCTACACTCCAGCTCCACCACTCCGCTCTGCTCCACTCCAGCTCCACCACTCCGCTCTGCTCCACTCCTGCTACACCACTCTGCTCTGCTACACTCCTGCTCCACCACTCTGCTCTGCTCCACCACTCCACTCTGCTACACCACTCTGCTCTGCTACACTCCAGCTCCACCACTCCGCTCTGCTACACCACTCCGCTCTGTTCCACCACTCCACTCTGCTACACCACTCTGCTCTGCTACACTCCAGCTCCACCACTCCGCTCTGCTCCACTCCAGCTCCACCACTCCGCTCTGCTCCACTCCTGCTACACCACTCTGCTCTGCTACACTCCTGCTCCACCACTCTGCTCTGCTCCACTCCAGCTCCACCACTCTGCTCTGCTACACACCAGCTCCACCACTCTGCTCTGCTCCACTCCTGCTACACCACTCCGCTCTGCTACACACCAGCTCCACCACTCCACTCTGCTACACCACTCTGCTCTGCTCCACTCCAGCTCCACCACTCTGCTCTGCTACACACCAGCTCCACCACTCTGCTCTGCTCCACTCCTGCTACACCACTCCGCTCTGCTCCACTCCTGCTACACCACTCCGCTCTGCTACACACCAGCTCCACCACTCCGCTCTGCTACACTCCAGCTCCACCACTCCGCTCTGCTCCACTCCTGCTACACCACTCCGCTCTGCTCCACTCCTGCTACACCACTCTGCTCTGCTACACTCCAGCTCCACCACTCTGCTCTGCTACACTCCAGCTCCACCACTCTGCTCTGCTACACTCCAGCTCCACCACTCTGCTCTGCTCCACTCCTGCTACACCACTCCGCTCTGCTACACTCCTGCTACACCACTCCGCTCTGCTCCACTCCTGCTACACCACTCCGCTCTGCTCCACTCCTGCTACACCACTCCGCTCTGCTCCACTCCTGCTACACCACTCTGCTCTGCTCCAGTGGAGTGACCTGCACTCCCTGCCATCCAGGTGCCATCGGGGTGAACAGTGCTCACTCGTCCC
This sequence comes from Anguilla pacifica, assembly GCA_039654925.1. Lineage (NCBI taxonomy): Eukaryota > Metazoa > Chordata > Actinopteri > Anguilliformes > Anguillidae > Anguilla > Anguilla pacifica. Next base: position 43,878,867 of record CM077299.1, read on the forward strand.
AACCCTGGAGCTTCTTTCCCCAACAAGCACCCCTGGGGTGGAACAAACACCCTGTTCCTCTATGAACCACTCAGTCACTGCTCATTTACCATCGCATCTCTTCAGACTATACCTGGACTAGCTCTAACACTTCTCTGCTGGGATACCCCCAATCCAGCATTACTCTCATGCATCACTTGCATCTTCATGCTGTAGCTCTTTATCATATCTCTCGTAATCATGCCTCACTTATAGTTTGACTTGCCATAACTTTACTGAATGGGGCTATGTTTACTGTGTGAACTAGACTTAATATTCATGGCTATGGGTAACTGATACTGTTTTTATGAGAATTATACTTAATCTGACCCATGTTCTGTAGTTATTCCAATGACCTTCGGTATGCACTTATTGTACGTCGCTGTGGATAAATAAAACGTAACGTCTGCCAAATAAATGCAATGTAATGACAGAAATGCAAGAGGATTCCACTGGAGAGGAGTACATCACAATGAGGCGATGTGAATCTGCGGTATAGCTGCTACCAGCGGGGCTTTATCCGAACCTCTCTCTCCACTTCATGCTAAATGTGTTCACCTTATTCTAGAGGGGCTGGCTTTGCCCATGTATTATGCATGGAGTTAATGTTTCTCAGGGAAACACTTGTTCCTGCTTGTTACGGTTTCCGTGAGCTGGACCAAAAACAGAAACGCGCGGCAGTAAACCGTCAAATTAAAGCCAGCGCGCAGGAGACCGCGATTGTGCTACAGGCTCAGCACAGGCGGGCATAACAGCACAGGCTCAGCACAGGCAGGTATAACAGCACAGGCTGTAATAACAGCACAGGCTCAGCACAGGCTGGCATAACAGCACAGACTGGTGTAACAACACAGGCTGTAATAACAGCACAGGCTCAGCACAGGCAGGTATAACAGCACAGGCTGTAATAACAGCACAGGCTCAGCACAGGTTGGCATAACGGCACAGGCTGGTGTAACAACACAGGCTGTAATAACAGCACAGGCTGGCATAATGGCACAGGCGGGCATAATGGCACAGGCTGGTGTAACAGCACAGGCTCAGCACAGGCGGGCATAACATCACAGGCTGGCATAATGGCACAGGCTGGTGTCACAGCACAGGCTGGAATAACAGCACAGGCAGGAACAGGCGTAACCGCACATGCAGGCATAATGGCACAGGCTGTTCCGGAATACCCACAGCCAGACACTGACCTGCATCAGTATCCGCTTTTATCAGGAAACTGGGAGAAGGTCAGATGTTTCCGGTGTGGGTGTTCCAGGTGCTCTACGGTGGATGGTGGGCGCTAAGGCGGGGCTGGGCGGGGCGGGGCCGGGCCGGGCCGGGCGGGGCATCGTGGAGCAGTATGTAAGGGCCACAGCGTGACGACACGGTTAATGATTCGGCGCTGTGCACCAGTCAGGCCCGGTACGGGTACAGCAGCACACTGCGGCCGAGGAAATAACTCAAGGACAAAGGGAAGGTCGTGTGCAGACGACCGCAGGCTAAGCCTGCCCAGCGTGTTCAGAGGATCACAGCCCCGCGTTAAGGCCACGCATCGCTGCTCAACACATTTCGTCCTCCCGTTCCTGACTGTGGGGGGGGGGGGGGGGGGGGCGGGCAGGAGAGGTCACCTGGGCCCCGAGCACTGCATTTATTTAAATCTAGAATGTTCTCAGAATCTTCTCCTACCAACCGCCTCTAGTCTTTTATAGGATCTTCATTACGTGATGCTACATTCAGACAGCAGGCAGTTATAACACAGTAATAACACAGAGGAGGAGGAGGGCTGCACCCACCTGATGCACATGGGCAATAATGCCAGCCATGTTAGCAAACACACAAGGACTGCATGACTGCAGTCAAACCTTATAAGTGTGCGGTTCCTATGAGGATCATCAGGACAGACAAGAGAACAGGAAAAGACAGGAAACCTCATCTTCCAGCCTGTCCTCCTCCGTCTCCAGCCCGTACTGCGGGCATAACCACGCTCCTGACACAGAGAAACCAAGACTGGGCTCGCCAAATTAGACACACGCGCCACGACAAGCCAGCAGCACCTTCAAGGTTCACGCCCGGCCACTCTGCCAACGTCTGTTTACGTTTTAATTAGCCTGTCAGGCGGCCTGCATGCACTTAACCCCACCCCCCCCCCACCTCCCCCGTCCGCCACTTTTGGGGTCTGACCCGCTTCACCACGGGGCATCACCGCGGGGTTTGTTTGTTTTTAACAGGCTTCTTTTTCTCCCCCAGCTTCCTGCTATTAAGAAAAAAAATATTTAAATAAGGTTCCCTCAGCTAATTGTGCGGTGTCTGGAAACGGCCTAATTTGCATTCTGACAGGGCGGGCTTAACCACGCACGAGCCGCCACCCAACGTCCCTGCCTCACGCCAAGCGCCCCGCTCCTCGTCAGGCGAACCGACGTTTCGGAACTTCAGCTAATGGCGCTAGAAGTTTCTCCTCTGAAAGCTTTGGGGTTGGGCACATCAAACGAGGGGGGGAGGGAGAGGCTGAGAGGAGCTGGCTTTAACCCAGGACCCGGGCACCGGTGGAGCCTCGCTTCCCCCGCAGGCCGTCCCGTCACGTGCAGCCAGCGCTCTGAGGGGGCT
>CM077299.1:43886476-43896476 GCA_039654925.1 Anguilla pacifica
TCATTCATTAGAGCAGCGCACCAACATCCTCATTCATTAGAGCAGCGTACCAACATCCTCATTCATTAGAGCAGCGCACCAACATCCTCATTCATTAGAGCACCAACATCCTCATTCATTAGAGCAGCACACCAACATCCTCATTCATTACAGCAGCGCACCAACATCCTCATTCATTAGAGCACCGACATCCTCATTCATTAGAGCAGCGCACCAACATCCTCATTCATTAGAGCAACACACCAACATCCTCATTCATTACAGCAGCGCACCAACATCCTCATTCATTAGAGCACCGACATCCTCATTCATTACAGCAGTGCACCAACATCCTCATTCATTAGAGCACCAACATCCTCATTCATTACAGCAGCGCACCAACATCCTCATTCATTACAGCAGCGCACCAACATCCTCATTCATTAGAGCACCGACATCCTCATTCATTACAGCAGCGCACCAACATCTTCATTCATTAGAGCAGCGCACCAACATCTTCATTCATTAGAGCACCGACATCCTCATTCATTACAGCAGCGCACCAACATCCTCATTCATTAGAGCACCAACATCCTCATTCATTACAGCAGCGCACCAACATCCTCATTCATTAGAGCACCGACATCCTCATTCATTACAGCAGCGCACCAACATCCTCATTCATTAGAGCACCAACATCCTCATTCATTAGAGCAGCGCAGCAACATCCTCATTCATTAGAGCAGCGCACCAACATCCTCATTCATTAGAGCAGCGCACCAACATCCTCATTCATTAGAGCAGCGCACCAACATCCTCATTCATTAGAGCAGCGCCTGCCATGCCTCCGATGAACCCTGTCTGCGGGGAATATCCCCCGCTCTGCTCAATCTCCGCTCGCTGCTCATAAAGTTTATCAGGCGCATCGCAGACGCGTCCCAGAAGGCCTTCCTCCGTCCGCGTTTCCGCTACTCTAATTGGGCATTTAGAAAGGGAGTGGGAAAAAAACAACTAAAAAACGCGCGTACAAACAGGAAGATAATGCACAAACGGTGTGTTTTTCCATCACATAAACGGAGTTTCTATGAAAGCACATCACGCTTTAAAAAAAAAAAAAAGGCAGCTCAAATGCACTGCTCATCTGGATAATCCCCCACCCCATTTCATCCAATTCCCATCTGAGAGTACAGTATGCAAAATTTAAAACAAGTGAAGATGAAAACTGGATTTTCATCTTCACTTGTTTTAAATTTTGCATTAAATTAAGATTAGACGTGTTTGAAATGACAAGACACTGTAATTCCATCTTTAAATGGTTCACACTTTCCTCAGCTGCTCACAGCTGATTGGTTAACAGACGTGAGCCTTGTCTGTTAGCCAATCAGCTCTTTGGTCAGATGACTTACTGCAGGAATGGTTTTAATTCCATGTTCAACCATATGATCACCAGCAGCATTGTGGTCAAGCCATTATGACCATGTTCAATTTATTTTATTTTTCTTTTCAAACTTTGAAAGATGCTAGGGGTAGCCTATACAGTAGCCTATGTTTGCAAGATGCAATATAGCCCAATTGCTAGTAATAAAGTTAGCCTTTTGTTCAAGTACAAAAATAGTTAATGTAGCCTAAGTACAGTTAGCAAATACATACAGTACATTTTTCAAGCTAATTGTTTCCTGTGCGCTTCATTAAATAAACAGGCTAGCTTGGTCATTTTGAATGGGAATGGTCATTTCATTGCCATGCCAACCTCTTCTGGCATGTCTCAGCTGGTAAGTTACTGCCAAATTACCTTCCACCAATCAGGTCCATCCGCTTCAGAGGGACCCAATCATTTTATCATTTGTCAGTACAGTACATACAGCCAGAAAGCACACTGAGAAATGTTCTCGTTTGTTTGAAAAAATATATATAAAATGAAATGAGATGATTAATGTATTTAGGACAGCAGTCAGAGGTGCCCTAGCGATCAACAGCCCTGGCAGAGAGCTGGGAAGGAAGGAAGCAAACCTGCTCTCAGCTCATAAACGAAATGCGTTTTGTTTTCTGCTCGTTTCTGTGTTCATCGGTAAATTAGAAGCCATTAAATAGAGAATCACTCTTCCTACCAGATGGTAGAAGCACTTGAACAAGCCTGAAATTATTGACCTTATGGTCAAGAAGGCCGTGCTGATATTCGATAAAGGTAAACAGAATGTGCCATGGCGTGTAAACACCAGCACCGTGAACGAAACGAAAGCCAAGATTAATCTGAGCACTTTGGCACAGAGAACATAAGCCCTTTAGATTCACATTTGTTTCAATTATTTCCCCATTTTTTCACTTGGTTATGCTTTTACCCTAAAGCACCATCACCACTGATCCCTGCCCTCTGGAACACACGGTCTATTCATTTCCGATGACATACAGCTCTCCACTGACTCACCTTTACTGCTAATCCTGGGCAGGGCACCCTCTTCAAAAACCCATCTCCCAAATGCAGAAATTATCCGAATCACCGCTGTTGTTTGGGGTTGTTTCAACATTTTTAGCACCTTTTTATTTATTTTTTGTTCAGGCCGCAGGGTGAACAGACAGGTGTTTTAAACACGGCAGCATGCTCTGCTGCAAATTCTACCTGCGCCTCCAAACATCCGGCGAGTGTGTCCCAGTCCACACCGCCGAAATAATGACTGCCCCCTCTCGCTGGGCGAGCGGGCCGCTCCACTGATCACAGCATCTGTCCCATCATGCTCGTCTCTCACCCCCCGGTCCCCCGGAGAGGGGCTCTTTAAAATTAACTTCTGTTGGCTTGCCCTGCGCCCGCCTGTGAGAGTCCCTGGCTCTAAACCGCGTGGCGCTCGTAAATCCACCCCAGTTAAGGCCAGAACCCAGCCGAGGCCGCAGCCACACGGAGCCCCCAGGGCATCGGACCTGGCCCCCGAACCACGGAGCCCCCAGGGCATCGGACCTGGCCCCCGAACCACGGAGCCCCCAGGGCATCGGACCTGGCCTCCGAACCACGGAGCCCCCAGGGCATCGGACCTGGCCTCCGAACCACGGAGCCCCCAGGGCATCGGACCTCGCCCCCGAACCACGGAGCCCCCAGGGCATCGGACCTGGCCTCCGAACCACGGAGCCCCCAGGGCATCGGACCTGGCCTCCGAACCACGGAGCCCCCAGGGCATCGGACCTGGCCTCCGAACCACGGAGCCCCCAGGGCATCGGACCTGGCCTCCGAACCACGGGAGTTTCGCGACCCTTGGAAAGACTACGGAGGCACTTCATGGCCGTGTGCATATTCAGCCACAGAGAAAACTCTGCACACACAGCTCAGCGCTCAGCGACTGCTTCCTGTTGCGCTGAGTCAGCCGTCACAGATTCTATTTGTGTCTCAGTCTTGTTTAAAATGCTGTGTTTAATTCTGAGGGAGTTAAAAACTGAATGCACCAATTTGCAGGTCTGGAAGTAAGCTCAGAATATTCTACCCTTCCTAAACACACACACACACACACACACACACACAAAATGTACATGCACAAGAAACACACACGCATGTGCATGTACACACACAACGAAGACAGGCACACATGTAAAGACACAAGCACATGCATATGTACATGCACAAGAAACACACACACGTGCAAGAACACACACAAACACAGGCACGCATGCAAAAACACACACACACACACACACACACACAGTCATTCTATTTCTCTCTCTCTCAAAATTAAGGCTTCATAAGGGACCTACATGAAAAGTGTAGGCTAAGCAGGGAGGGCTTGACATGGAGAAACTAAATGCATTTCACTGCCTCCAGATCTAAGAGCAGTGGAGCTGTGAGCTGCATGTCTCTGCATTTATATTTTATCAAACCACAAATGCCTACCCATCAAAACGGCCCCATCCTCAGAGCAAACCTCCGAGCCATCGAAACGATCACAGCCTCAGACCCAAATCCAGCCTGCAACGCCCTTGATGAGATCAACATCTAACATTAATGAGGCGCTCTGCTAATTTCTCCTCAGATACATAATTAATATGCAATGAAAAATGCAGGGCCCCCCTACCTGAGTAGACTACAAAACTGAGCTCACCTCAGCCAGAACCAGAAATGAAAAAGAAAATAAGAGAGAATCCATTTTGTCATCCCAGACAGTGAGCAGGCCAGAGGTGTGTGTGTGTGTGTGTGTGTGTGTGTGTGTGTGTGTGTGTGTGTGAAGGGGGGGTCTAATGAAAGAGGGAACGCGTTCCGTCTCTCTTCAAGGTTATCGGGGCGATCCACAGGCAGGCTGCTCCACGGGCCGCAGCTTCGCTCTCGCGCCAGGAGGAAATGAAAGAGATGCCATCAGGGCCGCGCTCGTGCGCGACGTGTCCATTCATAACGCGTTTGTCAGACCCGCAGCGCGCCTTCCGTTTGTTTTAATATTTCGCCCAGATATTCAGGACAGGGAAAGCTGCCACCCGTGATATTCTGAAGAATGTTTCCACACGTGTTTCATGTGACACTGTTGGCTTTTCCCGACGCATTCTATACATTTTCACAAGTTCTTATTTCATGCATACCCTGTATGACATGCCCTTGGTCTGTAAGACATATATGCGTCTTTCCATACATACACATATCCATACCATGACAGTTGTAAGACAACTCTGCCTACGTAATTATGGGAATAAGAGGGCTACCACATACGAGGACGACTTAAATACTGTAGTTTAGACTACAGAGTACAAAGTGCATCATTGTACTGTATAGCCTATGTAAATCAAATGACAAATAAAACCAAATCAGTAAGCACTTTGACGAAAAGAAATGTAAATGTAGCCATATTGGCGTAACGATAATTGTTGCAAAAAGCTAAGCACGTCCCCAGAAAGCCAATGTCCATTGAACTCCACAATGTAACTTAATATCGCTAAAACCACAGGCAAACGAATTAACTTCAACAAAGTCTGAATGTATAACGTTTTAAAAGTAGCGTTTAACTCACCCTGTTCGCCTAAATCCACAGTTTCTGACGAAAACATACGATTTTGACAAAATAACGGAATAATGACCTGGCATCAGCACCTGTTTCTAATCAGCTGTTAAACTTTCTACGTCACTGGCAGATGTTCTGAAGCAGACATGACAACGGTATTCTGGGAGATTGAGTTTAATTGATTTACCTGCAAACAAGACCAGTCATTGTCATTTTTACAAGGCAATAGCGCACTAGCCTGCAGTTGCCTTAGTTGTTTTATTGTGTTTCGATATTTGTAAGTAGTTAATAACAGCCTCTAGATTCGGGGGACATCATTGCACGTGGAGCCGTGGTTAATGTTTGACGTTCATATACTGTAGGCCTACCTGCGGCTTTAATTACAGTACAAACTATCCCTCATCCTTGCGCCACAACGGGATAGCTGTCGTCTACGGCCAGCATCCCTCCCGATCCATCCATCCGTGAGCCCAAGAAATTAATCTTGAGCCGGAGCGTGTGCAGACGAGGGAGTGTTTTTACGGCGGCGTGCATCCCTTAATTATTTCTAAACCAAGAACAGGAGGCGAGATTCCAAATGAATTCCAAGCCAGCGCTATGATAAACAGGAATTAGCGAATCAAACTCAGCGCTGGGCACGGAGCGGAGACGTAGCCTGTAATTCCGGTTGCGCAGCTGGAAGGGATGTCGCACCAACGGAGGCATCAAAGTGCCAAATAAAGTTTACCGCGACAGATAAACACAAAACAGGGTTCTTATTTTCTGATTTACTGATTCAGAAACTTCCATATGGTGTTTCAGGCGCGTGGCCCTTCAAGCCTGTAACAGCTCCAATCTCCAGCGGACCTAAAACCAGAATATAAAGATAGCTGCAGGCTATACACCATTCTCTCTTAGAAAATGTCTAAAAGAAGAAAGAAGAAAGAAGAAAGAAAAGAATAAACGTGAATACAATTACTTTCTAGACAGTGACGTCACACCCCACTGCCACGATTACAGTTATGTGTGGAAACGTTTCCGCTCTCATAGTTTCTCCCTGTTTTTCTTTATGGCGTGTACTGCCTGCTGGGAGTGCGTTCATTGTAGCCTATATAATATAACCTTTAAAAGGGTCGAATTGCAATTTAACAATGACATTAAACAAAAGGTTAAACAAAATATAATAATTATAATGGTTCTTTAATAGTGTGCCACACTAATCCGTGTATTACTCTCATCAGAGTTTTGGTTAAAGGGCAGTCGTGTAAACAGCAGTGGACCTGCTACCTCTTACTTTAGTTTCCTTGACACTGCAGATTGGCAGCAGTTGCTCCTACAATTCCCCTGCCTGTTGTCTGAAAGTCATTAGTGAACTAGTTTAGTTGGTGAAGTATCACAAGGTAAAAGAAATGCACACATGCAAATATGTCAAGAACAGTCCTTGGTGTCCTGTGCAGTGTCCATGAATGAAGAATTTGTCGACCTGCTATTTATGATTTTAGATGGAGGCAGACTCTGGCAGAGAGAGAGAGAGAGAGAGAGAGAGAGAGAGAGAGAGAGAGACCAAAAAGCTTCTCAAACTTATTTACAGTAATGTTATATTTCGATCAAAGATACACTCACTTCCTCCCAGGTTTCTGTTTTAATTTTACTGGCGTAGAGCATATCCAGAATACACACTTTCTTTAAAGCTGGCGTGTAAGATGACAGATGACAGGTCCTGTTTTTTCATTGGTTTAAAAATCGAGCGACAGCTCAGCGCAGCTCCGTGTAATTAGGCCAGCAGCAAAATCATTAGGATCTCCGGGAACACCTGCACGGCCAGGTGCGGCGTCGTGACCCACAAGCGAAACACACCGTCAGCCCTGCTGAAAGGGAGAGAGCCAGGCTGCCTGGAGATGTTTCACCACCCTGTTCATCCACAGCCTCAGCCTGAGCACAACAATCTGAGGAAGTGCTTTTTTTTTCTTCTTTTTTTTTTTTGCAGAGATAATTTATGGTGTGGGTAGTGACGAGATGTCACACGCTTGATGTCTTCGCGTGAACTCTGACCTTTTTGTCATTTAGCCAGAGACAGTCCTCGCGATGGCAGGTGCTCATGAATATTCATTAGCGGCAGGGATGTTACTGGCTTGGTTTGGGTTCATTGTAGATGTGCGCGGAAAACAGCCAATCACGCGGCACCGCTGTGTGTTCCAGGCCCCCGGCTTCACTGGGACTCACTGAGCGCGCTCGGTTATGGACACCCGGAGCCTTCTGGGGTGTATGGCGGAGTCGGTTTGGTGACGATCGTGGACTGGGGAACCAACACAAGAACAATAGTATCGAAAAACCTATTTTGTGTACTGCACAATGAAAATGTCTTTTTTTAAAAACCAAACATTTAAAACCAGAATTGGGCTAAACCCTTTATGACTGCACACACCGTTTATGCCAGCAGCCAGCACTGCCATAGGCAGAGTTCAGACTGCAGCTAAAAGTTCCCTTAGTCCCCCCCCCCCCCCCCCCCCCACACACACACCTGTGCCACACCTATGAACAGGTATGTAGCTGTGCAGCCTGTATGCTACTCATGTACGAGCCCTCACATCAGAACAGCTCAGTCCACGCAGGTGTATAGCAGGCCAGAGGGGCGGGGCTTGCCCTCAATCAAAGACAGAGATTGGTGGAGAAGTGTAGTGGTTTATACATCCCTCTGCATGTGACAGGCTGATGTTGACATAATTCTGAATTGCATTTAAAGAGGAATATGAGCAGCTAGGCTAACGGATACGAATGAAAAAAACCATTATGAGCATTCGAGTCCGCAGCCTGGAGTCCTTGGGTCACAGAGTTCTATAGATGCCCATGAGTATTGCAAATCTATTAAACAGTGTGGAAAAACAAAATGCTTCATGAGCTTGGTAATATAATAATATAATATACAATATGCAATATTCAAGGGATATTTATCGAGGTACCATCAGTTGCCTGTACAGAGAACACTGGAATTTATGGGTGACAGTAGGTAATGTGTGATTATTTTTATCTGGATGGTTAGTCATACCTCTGCTCCCACAGAAATGGTTTGACATTATGCAACAGGCTGTGTTTTTCCAGGACTTCAATTCATCATATCGCGTGACAGCGGTGGCACGGAGTGATGAATTGAAACAATAAGTTGTGTACCCGCCGCGCGTCTGCCAATGTTGACCCTTTCACGATACGAAAGGCCCATTTTCCTCCAGCTCATTCCCCAGCTCCGCTCGAATAAAACCAAACATCTCCATATTAAAAAGGAGATGTGCTCCGGCAAGGCCAGATATTTCTGCCATAATATTTCAGCGATATTCCAGGAATGTTTCAACAAAACAGTCCATTAACGCGACCCTTTAGTTCCAGGTGATTCACCCGCCGAGCGCACACGGCCTCTCCCAGATGGATCTGTCAGACGGAGAGAAATAAAAGACAGGGAATAATTTGGAAAAAACACTGGCTGCTCTTGGCAGACATTTCCTTGCTTTAATACTTTATTTAATGTCACTCGTTATTGTGCAATTTAGCATTTTATTTTCATTAATTATCTCTTGCAGCCGTGACAATTATGAATATATTTTTTGTGATAACAGGATAGCCATGGTGATTATATTGCAATATGTAAATAATAACAGTAAAACTAACAACAAACACAGTGAAAACAACATCATCAACAACCACAACAATATTTTAAAAAAACACGAAGAAGTGCAAACAAAAGGTTGTAGTTCTCAAGCACAGCCAAGGATATTATTAGAAATTAGGATATATTTTATATTTTGCTTTGAATGCAGACAGGCCAGAGAGTATCACTCAAGTGTCAGCTCATACAAACAATCAGACAGCCCCTCTCATGATGCAAGTCGATGTCTGTCTCCATACCAGCCAATCAGACAGCCCCTCTCATGATGCAAGTCGATGTCTGTCTCCATACCAGCCAATCAGACAGCCACTCTCATGATGCAAGTCCATGTCTGTCTCTCTACCAGCCAATCAGAAAGCGTCTCTGTCGATGCATGCCCATGTCCCTTCAGACAATTTGGGGTTAAGGCAACATTCAAACGTTTCACAAAATACATCTTTCAAAGAGGAAAACTTTTAGTCTCCTCTCCGCAGTAAAGCTGCCATTAAGGTGCTGAAGACAACAAAAGCATCCATCAGCGCACTTTGAGCCCCAATTGGGGAGAGCTATTTATGCAAAGTAAGCCATTTGTTTCTTGAAATAAGTGTCTTCTTGTTGAAAGGAGACAGAAAAGTGGTCTAATGACAGAGCTTGCAGTGACAGGATAAAGGCTCCTGTTCTTCAAGAACAACAGCACAGCACTCACCCTCAGGAACGAAATGCAAGGTAAATACATAACACAGCCAATAAACGGAATTACAATTCAGCGACTACAACCTTTGTCTTAAAGTGTTCTGCTGGCAGTCCACTCTGCACTGCATTAATCAGTGTATATTTCACAAGCAGATGACGGCAAGGCTAGGCGTGTGTAATCTGTAATGGAGTCCGTGCGCAAGGCCATGATGTAAGTGTCCTCACACAGGAAATGGAAACTGGCATTTGGAGCAGGCTCCATCTCTGCTGAGGTGAGGTGCAAAACAGATGGTGTCTCCAAACCCAAACGATCACTAAATTAATTAGCATTTAAATTAATATCATTCCAATTTAGTTTGTACTTTGAGACACAGTAAGGCTAAGTTGTAGACATTCTCAATAACCATTTGGGCATTTCACATTCTCTCTCCCTCTCTCTTTCTCTCTTTTTATCACTAATAGTTTGGATGTTGGGGAAAATAATATATATATATATATATATACATATATATATATATATATATATATATATATATATACATATATAATTATTTTTTCTTTAATCCTCCCTTTGTTGATCATAATATGTACAATACAAAAATAAATTAATCTCTGTCTCTACCTGTTTACTTGATGGCACAGCCTGTCCTCTCTGGCCAGCCAGGTTTGCCCGTGCCAGCCCTGTTCGATGGCCAGGCTGTGGCCACAGGGATGATTTTTGGTCAATATCGCTAAAATATTCGGTAAT
>CM077299.1:43903976-43916476 GCA_039654925.1 Anguilla pacifica
TCCTCCGCGTCAGCCAGTCAGCACCAGGCCTTCATCCTTCTCCCCCGCGTCAGCCAATCAGCACCAGGCCTTCATCCTTCTCCCCCGCGTCAGCCAGTCAGCACCAGGCCTTCATCCTTCTCCTCCGCGTCAGCCAGTCAGCACCAGGCCTTCATCCTTCTCCCCCGCGTCAGCCAATCAGCACCAGGCCTTCATCCTTCTCCCACAACAGTTGAATTCCCTAGAAGCGTATTTATTTGCTCACAATGGAGATTCTCCAGAAGGCTGTTATTAATCACTCTCAACTGTGTATTAAGTGAAGGGCAAACTAAGATCGAAAAATAATTCGGTTTGTGCTTTTCTCCAGACGGACTCTCTGTCTGTCAAGGGCTTTGGCCCCTCCCTCCACTCTGGGCCTGGTTTTATTCCCCTGTGTCCCTCTCTGGAGCTCAGGCGTGACAGAGGGCTGTGCTTCAGGGCGGTGCGTTTAACCCTTCAGTAGTCTGTATGTTATGCATGCACCCCGTGTCCACGGGGGCAAAAATAGCCCCCCCCCCCCCTCACCAGACCCTCGACGAGGAAGCCTCTTCCCTGAATTTTAAACCTGAAATCAATGTTTTCCATGCAGAAACAGCCTGTCACCTGTCGGTGAACAAATGTTTTCCTCCTTCACAGTCCACAGAGACCGCATTTCTGCAGTCTACGCTGCTCGTTTTTGTTACACAACACACATCATAATTGATTTTCTTTCTTCTCTTTTTTTGCTGTTATAGATGTGTGCTGCTTTGATTATTACTTTGGAATCCATAACTGCAGGGTTAGATAAGTCACATAAGACAATCTCTTTGTACCCTGATGGTGTACCGCTTTTACAGAAATATCTTTTATCTAAATGACTTAGTCTTTTATTTTATAAATCGGGACAGGTAGACTCAGAGCTGCAGTGTGTCGCAAAGAGACATTCTAATGATCTGTGGCAAATCAAATCAAAATCCCTCGATCTCTATGAGCCCCATCAGTCCACTAATCTCTCTGCTCCCTGGAGATGCAAGCCCTGCAGACTTTACATTACATTACATTACATTACTTTACTTTCATTTAGCAAATGCTCTGATCCAGGGAGACTTACAATGAAAGGGACCACAGGCTCAGAGACCAGGGCTACGTGGACAGCAGCGTCAGGACCTGGCTAACAGCTTCCCCAGCGCAAAGAGCAGCGCTCCAGGAGCTGGGAGGGGTCGGTTAATGCAGTATCAAAGCATGAAGCGTGAACTAATGTGAGCCGATCTAAATCACACACGCTGGAATATGTGACACGACGCCAACGCGGCGATGCATTTCTGGCCTGTTCGCAAAGAAAAAATAAGGATCTATTTGTTCACAGTCCTTGATGAAGTTTCTGAAGATTCTGACAGAACATGACAGAACATCCACTGTCGAGAATGCAAGAAGCCGGGTATCTGGTGAATCAAAGAAATCCGTGGTAATTACACAGATTTATTTGTTTGTTAGTCCGTTCCTAATTGGGGGAACAAAACAAATTCAGAATAAAAAATTGATATACAAAAAAATAATAGTAAACAAAATCAAAGGTTATACTGAAAGCAGCGAGAAGAAGATCTGAAAAACAAGGATAAATCATTAAAGATGATGAATAACAAATAGCAAACAAGCAGACAAAGAAGAACAATCAAAGGAATCAGAACTTCTGGTATTTATATATATATTTTCTTTTCTCTGCTCGCAGTATCTGCTGCTCCAGGGCCTGTTAAATTGCTCATTCATATTTAAGCTCGCCTCATTAGCATAGTAGTCCCCTATGAGAGGGACTGTGGATTAGAACATTCTTCCAAATGGCTGAAACGCTCGTCCATGCTTTCCCGTTACTCAATCAAACTGTCTCTGGCCATTAAAATCACCTCGGATTACACAGACCGCTCTCGCCCTGAAAGCTCATTTACAGCCATCCCATTGGCTGTCCATCCTGTCTACATTAGAGCGCTTTGAGTCCAACATTTTTTTTAAAGTATATTTTTCAAAAAAAAAATGAGGCAGAAATAATTCGGGATAAAATGTTACATTGCTACACACCCCTGTGCATTTAGTGTTTTGACTTTAAAACATCACCCGTGTTATAATAAGGGAAAGGAAAATGGGCAAAGAGTAATTACTTGAGCAACTGTAAAACCAAATCATTTAAATTCACCTTGGGTACTGCCAAAATACATCTTTCATTTTCTTAAAAGAATCTAAAAACAACGAAGCATTGACAGATGCTGGCAGTGCATCACAGTGCTACAGTTCATAAAGATAGGTGGGGGGGGGGGGGTAAAAGGTCTCCATACCACCTTTTTCTCTTTATCTGTGAAAGATGGGGACCAAATCATCACAGCTACTGTTACTTTTGACAAGACTGATGTTGAACTTTGTTGAAGCTGAACTCTTTAAGCCGGGACAGAGGACTCTAAATGTCACAGCAAACTTTCTCAACAAAGTTCAAAAACAGGTTTTTTTTTCTTTTTTTTTTTTGAAGCTACTGTTGTGGTGAGAGGGAAGACAAGGCCCTCTGATTGGCTGGTTTTGGTTTGAGTGACAGTGTATGACAATTCCACCTAAAGTTGTGCACACAAAGCCTCCACTCACAGCTTGTACAGATGTGGGTTCAGTTTGGTTCATTTAAGTATGGCATGGTATTGAGTATGGTAATATGACTGTCCAGCTTCAGACACTCCAACTCCCAACTCTCTGACTCCCAAATCTCCAACTCCCGACTCTCCAACTCCCAACTCACTGACTCCCAACTCTCCAACTCCCAACTCTCCAACTCCTGATTCTCTGACTCCCAACTCTCCAACTCCTGATTCTCCAGCTCCCAACTCTCCAACTCCCAACTCTCCAACTCCCAACTCTCCAGCTCCCAACTCTCCAACTCCCAACTCTCCAACTTCCGACTCTCTGACTCCCAACTCTCCGGCTTCCAACTCTCCAACTCCCGACTCTCCAGCTCCCGATTCTCCAGCTCCTGATTCGCCGCTCAATGGGAGGTGCTGTCGGCACATTGGAGACAGGAGTCAGACTGGCAGTGGTGACACCTGTGTTTTTCCCTGGTGGGACAGCCCGCAGAGACTGAATGACACCGGTGACGAAGACTTATGGCTCCCCCCCACCCCCCCAGAGACAGGGAGGAAGAGGGGTGGGGTGGGTGGGGGGGTGGCGGCTAGGCACCAGCGGTCTCTAAATCTCTCCTGTCAGATGCGCTGGCATTGTCTCCTTTGGTTACAGGGAAGAAGGTGCCCTCCAAGACCTGCAGGAACACCGTCACGCTCGCTCGAAGTGTGGGGAGGGTGGGGGGACATAGAGCGGAGGGGGGGGGGGGGGTGAGCAAACAGAGGAGCAGGGCGCAAAGTAAATTTTAATTTGCTGGCCTTCCTGTTCCAGTCACGCCTGTCTGACTCAAAATTCCTTTTCCCAAAGGTTGGCTGACTTTCCCGCACTGTTCTGTTAAAAAATAAATAAAGTTTAAAAAAATTAAATAAAAATGGACACACACACACTGAACTTTCACGGCATCAAACTGTGCTACATATCCCGCCAACCCAGTGCACCGCCAGGCTCACAGACGTCCAGATTCATTGTCACAGCTTGCGCTGGTTTGGTTTTGGGGATTCCTGGATGCACACCGTTAGCCTCCGCTGTCTGCTGTTAGCCAACGGGGAACACAGCCAAATATGCAAATATAACGAACATGGCAACAGGAGGAGATCTAACAGAGCACCATCTCCGTGACGCAGTCGTCATGAACGCAGGACATCTAGACGGTGGAACACCTACGAACCCCCAGTTACTCTTTCAGCAGGCAGTCACTCTAGCCGAACAGTAAAACTGTGCGGCTGCTCGCAAAATCAGATCCGACGGGTTCAAATACCCGCCGAATAATGGCAATGTAAAGTGCATAAAATACTGTCCAGTTAGACTGATGCCCTAAGACACTACTCTTTTAGAAAAGAATGAGTAAAACAGACACTAAAATGGAGCACATTATGAAAGTGGAAACCAACGGAAGGCCACGTATCAGCTTCCTGACCTGAAGGGCGGGAGAGCAGGTCGATAAGACGGCCGGTGATTAAACTGGAGAATTTGTGTCAAATCTGACCTTTCGCAGTCAAATCCTCCTCAAAGTGCAGTTTTCTGTGTCCTTTTAGCACCCATTTCCCTCCTCTTTCCCAGGTTTGTCACTCTGTTAAACTGCAGAGACGGGCCCTGACTCACCCTGTTCAGGTGAGAATACTGACGTCTGATCACAGAGACTGGGCCGTTAGGTTTGCTCTGCACCAGGGTGTCCAGCTCCAGTCCTGGGGGGGCGTCAGCATTGCTCTGCACCAGGGTGTCCAGCTCCAGTCCTGGGGGGCCGTCAGGTTTGCTCTGCACCAGGGTGTCCAGCTCCAGTCCTTGGGGGGGGCGTCAGCATTGCTCTGCACCAGGGTGTCCAGCTCCAGTCCTTGGGGGGGGCGTCAGCATTGCTCTGCACCAGGGTGTCCAGCTCCAGTCCTGGGGGGGCGTCAGCATTGCTCTGCACCAGGGTGTCCAGCTCCAGTCCTGGGGGGGCGTCAGCATTGCTCTGCACCAGGGTGTCCAGCTCCAGTCCTGGGGGGCCGTCAGGTTTGCTCTGCACCAGGGTGTCCAACTCCAGTCCTGGGGGGGGCGTCAGCATCGCTCTGCACCAGGGTGTCCAGCTCCAGTCCTGGGGGGGCGTCAGCATTGCTCTGCACCAGGGTGTCCAGCTCCAGTCCTGGGGGGCCGTCAGGTTTGCTCTGCACCAGGGTGTCCAACTCCAGTCCTGGGGGGGGCGTCAGCATTGCTCTGCACCAGGGTGTCCAGCTCCAGTCCTGGGGGGGCGTCAGCATTGCTCTGCACCAGGGTGTCCAGCTCCAGTCCTTGGGGGGGGCGTCAGCATTGCTCTGCACCAGGGTGTCCAGCTTCAGTCCTTGGGGGGGGCGTCAACATTGCTCTGCACCAGGGTGTCCAACTCCAGTCCTGGGGGGGCGTCAGCATTGCTCTGCACCAGGGTGTCCAACTCCAGTCCCGGGGTGGGGGGTGAGAGGGTCAGTTAAGGCCTTGAGCACAAGATGTGTGGATTCTTCAGCCAATTAATGACTACATACAGTATACAGTAAACACACATTATGTTCTTATATGCAGCTCGCTGGAAGCCCAGTGTCTGTAACAGTGCAGTAATAGGAACTGTAGGAATCTGCATTTGCAAAGGGAAATGCCCTTGTCTGATCGCAGTGCCTGTTTAAATGCTTGAGCTGCTATAAACTCACACACACAAGTCCGAATAAGCTCAGGAGTGTGAATCTAAAGACACTTCTTGGACAGAGTCCAAGTTTTACTCCAGCAGGTTTCCAAGCTTTATGGAGAGGCAGTATGTTAACTCCTTACTGCAGACACAAGCCCTGGAGGCTCACTGTGAAGACTAATAAAAGTGCCCAACCCAGGGAGGCACACAGCGCTGTGGTGCTGCTGCTTCTGCCACCGCAGTTCAGCTCCCAAAACCACGGCCCAGTTTAAAGACCTAACTCATCACTGCCAGCATCACCGTACCTCTGGGCTAATCCATGTCCACACCGCAGGAGGGTTTCCTGGTTAAATAACGATGAGAGATCTAACCCCACCCCCCCCACCCCCCTGTACAGCAGCTACTGTAGCCACAGCAATTCCACTCAATCACAGATTTGATGTAAATAAATAAACAATAAAATATGTAAGCAAATAAATATATAAATAGCAACAAAAGGTCATTCAATTTATCTGCTTTCGGGGAGCGATCGTTTAAGCCTTGGCAATTCAAATAAAAATACCGCACTATGAAATACATTTTATGGGTCACAGCGCATTACATTCAAAATTCCATAAGCTGGTCCGCTGTTGTCATGTTATGTAAGATACCGTTCATTGCACAGTTTCGGATTACGGGCAGACCAGCAGCATGGACATTAAACAAAAAATGCTTTAAGGAAGCACCAGGGATTTACTGGAATTAGAATTTCATTCTTTTCCCTTCTGGGTGGTTGGGTGGGGGCGGAGGCACGTTATTACATAAATGACTGTTCTTCTGACTGACGTTTATGATATTTTAATTGCACTTACTCCAGTTATAGTCCTCAGTAAAATGTAAAAATAGTCTTTAATAAACATAATTGTTTTAATTAAATATGACTGCTTGGGTTATATTTCATCATGCATCCAGTACAAATATCTTCAAAGGGAGGAAAAACATAATGTGTATAATAATTAATATAATCTTTTTTCTTCTTCTCATTATTATTATTAGTAGTAGTACTACTACGACTACTACTGCTATTACTAATACTAACAATAATAAGAAGAAGAAAAAGAAGAATTAGAAGAAGAAGAGAAAGAAGGAGAAATCCAGAATGCCAATATTGTTAAAATGATTCATAGATGAAATAAGCTTTCATGTGAGGGAAGGGATGACTGTAACATGAATGAGGCTCTGTGCTGTATAGGCACTGATTTCTGAGTGCATCCCTTGGTTATCGTAAAAGGCCTTTTCCTCTGATAATAACAGACCCAGTGCCATTACAGCTGGGGAGGAATGTCCTTGCGTATGTCCTTAGGCTGTGCGTACGCAGCGGGAGCGCAGGCTTAGCGCTCCATCACGGGACAGAAAGGAGCCAGTTAAACAGAATCAGAGTCATCACTGAAGCCGTCTGATAATAATGAAATCCGCCAGCATGGAAATAGGGTTATTCAAAAGTTCATTCATTTATTAAAAAATGAATAATAATAATAATAATAATAATAATAATAAGAATAATTCAATTATAATAATAATTCAATAATGCTGTTTTTTTCTTCCAATTCAAAACCTTGTTTGATCAACCGGATGAAAATAAAGCTGTGAATTAACCAAAATGAATAAATGAATGAATGAATGGACACATAAATAGATGAAAAATTAAAAATCTCCCACGAGCATCCGCTGTTGGAGTGAATCACTGGACACTGGAGGAGGCAGGGAAGCGAATGTTTGTCCCTTATTCAAGCTGCGCTGGGCTGAGCAGACGTGACAGACTCCGCCCAGAAGCCATTTCTCTGAGCTGCGCAATATTTCTTCACCGTGAGCTTCTGGGCGCGGTGACAGAAGAGATTGAGAGCATTGTTATATTTATGGTTTCAATATTGAAAAGGCAGTAAATGAGGCTTCTAAATTAACCCTTGTTAAGTGCGCTTGTCATTGAAAGGTTAGAAGAAAGAAAAAAAAAAGTTTCTCGGATCTTATGGCCAACTTATCACAAAGCGTTTTCACATAAGTCTAAACTTGTCCCACCTCCCCCACCATCCACTCCAACCCCCTGCAAAGTCCAGTCAACAGCAGATATCATGCCTATATTAGACTTTACAAGCATTCAACAAATTGATCTTGGCCTCCTCCCCAGCTAAGTTACACCCAACAGATGCATCCTGAAGCCCTGGAAATAAGTCTAAAAAAAGACTTCCAGTGTCACCCAAACTGCGTGAGAAATGCAGCATCGCTGTGTATCCGCTTAGCAGACACGCTTCTCCAAGGTGCCCTATATGCTGAAACACGCAGGCACGCGTAGATCTCACGCTGGGCTGGGGCATCTCTGCACGAGCTGCTGGGTTTGAGAAGTTTGCTCAAGGTCACGTCCGTAAAACTGAACCCAAAACTTTGTCATTACAAGCCCCATACTGTCTAACTCAATGATATATGTGTTACATTCAGATATACTGAGAACAAATAGGCAAACAGCTGGCATATTTTTCTATATATTTATGAATTCAATTCAATACAGTACAATACAAATTAAAATATATTGTACATTTTCCTTATTTCACAAATTAGTCAGCTTTAGGTCTTGATATGAATAGTGTGCATAATTTGCTGAATATATAATCAGAACAGCCTTGCACTGTCAGAAAATATGACAAATGCCAAAATGTAGTATTTCCATCTCTGGGGCATTTTATTCTGTTTAAGTGGCCTTCATGTGCCTTATTTCTGCAGATGCAGTGAGTTTGGAACACGTGCGGACGGTTTCCATGGCGCTGCATCCTGGACGTTTAGAACACTGCGCCATTGGCGGACGGTATCCATGGAGCTGCATCCTGGACGTTTAGAACACTGCGCCATTGGCGGACGGTATCCATGGAGCTGCATCCTGGACGTTTAGAACACTGCCATTGGCGGATGGTATCCATGGAGCTGCATCCTGGACGTTTAGAACACTGCCATTGGCGGACGGTATCCATGGAGCTGCATCCTGGACGTTTAGAACACTGCGCCATTGGCGGACGGTATCCATGGAGCTGCATCCTGGACGTTTAGAACACTGCCATTGGCGGACGGTATCCATGGAGCTGCATCCTGGACGTTTAGAACACTGCGCCATTGGCGGACGGTATCCATGGAGCTGCATCCTGGACGTTTAGAACACTGCGCCATTGGCGGACGGTATCCATGGAGCTGCATCCTGGACGTTTAGAACACTGCCATTGGCGGACGGTATCCATGGAGCTGCATCCTGGACATTTAGAACACTGCCATTGGCGGACGGTATCCATGGAGCTGCATCCTGGACGTTTAGAACACTGCCATTGGCGGACGGTATCCATGGAGCTGCATCCTGGACGTTTAGAACACTGCCATTGGCGGACGGTATCCATGGAGCTGCATCCTGGACGTTTAGAACACTGCCATTGGCGGACGGTATCCATGGAGCTGCATCCTGGAGTGGCTCTCACGGAGCACGGGCAGAACCGCGGCCCGCCAGACTAGCCGGAGCTCGTTCCCTCCCGCGGAACGATTACATACTTCACCGTTTTTACAAACTGCGGCCGTTAATCTCCTCGCTAACGACGTGTGTCTGAGATTACCGCCACGGCTCCGCGCTGGCGGCTCGGGCCTCCACGCCGCACCCGCGCAGAAGCGCCCCTGCGGTTGGCGGTATGATGCGGAGAGGTGGCCTGTCGCGTGTTAATACTCCCCTGTCCAGCAGTCGCTGTCATTCAGAGGAACTTACTCGGTTCACATTTTCACATGCTATGCAGCTGTATGCTTTTTACATTACATTACATTACAGGCATTTAGCAGACGCTCTTATCCAGAGCGACGTACAACAAGTGCATTAGTTCCAGGTGCAGAGGTGCAAAAGAAACACACTAGAGCGAAGTAAAGATCGTAGTGCCAGAAGTGACCACATAGTTCAGGACTCCAACCCTGTAGAGTAACCTGTTCAGCAAACAAACAATCCTGCCAAGAACAAACTAGCACTGAAATCAATTTCCTAATCAGAATCAGACAAACAATCCTGCCAGATAAAAACTAACGTGCTCAAATTAGCCTAACTAGGTACATTGAGCTAAACTATAGGCTAGGGAGGGGTGGGGAGAGGTGCAGCCTGAAGAGATGAGTCTTTAGTCTGCGTTTGAAGGTAGTTAGATTCTCTGCTGTTCTGACCGCCACGGGGAGGTCATTCCACCAGCGAGGGGCCAGGACAGACAGCAGACGGGAGCGGGAAGTATAGGCACAAAGAGGGGGAGGTGCCAAGCGTCCAGAGGTGGCAGAACGGAGAGGTCTGGCTGGTGTGTAGGGTCTGATGATCCTCTGGATGTATCCAGGTGCTGACCCCTTAGCTGCCTGGTATGCAAGCACCAAGGTCTTAAATTTGATGCGAGCCATAACAGGCAGCCAGTGGAGGTCAGTGAGCAGGAGGGTGACATGGGAATGTCTGGGGAGGTTGCAGACCAGATGCGCTGCAGCATTCTGGATGAGCTGCAGGGGTCTGATGGCAGGCGGGGCTGCTGCACCAAACCGTGACGACTTTAACCGTCTGAAGAGTTTTTATCGACAGTGTTCCAGAACTCCAGCTGTGATTGTGACATCAGCGTTAGAATGTTCAGTGAAGAACATTCCAATCCAATATATCTGATCTCACACCCCGAGACTGCATGTGTGTAAGATGCTGTTCATTAGTGCTCACTGAGTGCTTGATACCTTTTTGTGGAAGCCTCTGTGCTCCCCCTTATTTAGGACTGCTGGGGTAGGGCCATCCGAACCTCATACAGCTCACCGAAGCATGAAGTCATTTCTGAGCGTGCTCACTCCAGCTGTTCTCTCACGAGCGACAGGACCAAACAGCGCCTTGCATGAGCGATGCTGGGAATCAGGAGCCTGATTGACTGGTGGAGCAGATGGCCAATGCCCACACCATCACTGGTGTGTGTGAGTACACTGTGTGTACTGTGTGTGTTTGCGTGTGTGTATAAACTGAATGAGTATATGTATGGTATACTGCACGTGTGTGTGTGTGTGTGTTTGTGTGTGTGTATGAACCGAATGAGTATATTATTGTGTGTATGTGTGTGCCTGTACTGTATGACTTTGTCTGTGAGAGAAAGAAAGGATGTGTGCACTGTGTGAATTTGTGTGTCAACTGAATGCGTATGTATACAGTGTACTGTGTGTGTGTGTGTGCGTGCGTATGTGTGTATGTGTGCGTGCGTATGTGTGTGTGTGTGTGTTTAGGGAGGGGGGGGGGTGAAAATCACCCATCTATCTCAGCTGTCACAATCATTCTGGGCTGACATGTCGCCACAATCCAGAGTCACTCAGACGGAGAAGCTAACAGATCCTCAGCTTGCTGTCTCAGAGATGGTGTGTGGAGCAGGGCTGATCTCACTGGCTAGGCTCGCCTGCTTTCTCTGGCATCTGGGATTTAATGAGAAGCAGGACAGGCAGCTGGCTGGCTGGCTGGGCCATATCTGTCCACGGCACTCTCATCTGATCATGGGAGCTCCCCCGCATTCAGAGACACAGGATCAGGGGTCAAGCTGCTTCTTGTCCCTGTAAAAGTGAAAGGGGAGATTCACGTGCTG
Source organism: Anguilla pacifica (assembly GCA_039654925.1). Taxonomy (NCBI): domain Eukaryota; kingdom Metazoa; phylum Chordata; class Actinopteri; order Anguilliformes; family Anguillidae; genus Anguilla; species Anguilla pacifica. Next base: position 43,914,879 of record CM077299.1, read on the forward strand.
CCACTTCCTGATTGTCACTCGTCTTAGGTCTTTTTGTGAGAACTCACTTCCTGTTTGTCATCCATCTTGGGTCTTATTGTGAGGACATATCGGGCGTGCTCCGAAACCAGGCGGGCACATGCTGAGATTGGGCCAAGTGGGCGTGGTTTCCAGCCCATTTAAACAGGGCTCAGGAGGCGCAGCGGGTGCTGCCCTCGCCTCTCTGCACTCCTGGCAGCGATGCCCGGGAACAGGATAATCATCGTGTGCAGTGAAGCGTGGTGATGGAGGCTGGTAATGCAGCTGATTGGGCTGGCACACACGCCCGCTTTCTGCCACCGGCCCACAGATGCCACTCCATTTAAGCGCTTCTCCGCCACCCTCAGCACCATGCAATGCGTGGCAGGCTGGCACATCCAAACTGACCTCTGGGTCTGTGGGCAGGAGTCCTAGCCAGCAGGAACCTAGACATGGAACAGTCAGCTTGAATAAATCTGAGTGGTACAAACAATAAAATCTTCATTGTTAATTCAACTCTTGATTAAATGGGTAAAAGGTAGTCTATAAGTATAAAGTGTACTCTATCAGTGTTGATGTTACACTGTCTGTGCTGTGCTGTGTCTCAGTGCCCTCAGCTACAGAGATCTCAGTCATCCTGCTCTCTTTTAAATAGTACTGCATGGTATTAAAACAATACGGAATATGTACACTTCCCTCTCTCCTCACACCCTTGCCTAAGCCCAGGTGCTTTTTTCCCTTCTCTGGAAAGGTCAAGGTCACCTGTAACAGCTCCTTTTCATCCCCTGCCCTACCTGTCTGCCCACCTGCTTATCCCCACCCCCCCTACCCCACCGCTCACCACGGTCTAACCACCGAATCTCTCCCTCCGCCCTCCTACCTGCTCAACATTCTCCCTCCTTCAGGCCATTTCTGAGGACATCATTATCTCTCTTATTGGTGGATCTCGTTCATCCCCCTCGGCCCCCGCTGCTCTTAAGAGGGTCAGTGTCGCACCTGCCCTGAAAAACACCCTCTCTGAACCCGGCAGATGCACACAATTACTGCCCTGTCCCACTCCCATCATTATTATCCACAGCCCTCCAGAGTGCAGTCTGCCACCAACTCTCTCGCCATGTGCTCCTGACCAATCAGGCATCTCCTACAGAGCAAACAGCTTGCTCCCGACCAATCAGACATCTCCAACAGAGCAAACAGCTCGCTCCCGACCAATCAGGCATCTCCAACAGAGCAAACACCTCGCTCCCGACCAATCAGGCATCTCCAACAGAGCAAACACCTCACTCCGGACCAATCAGGCATCTCCAACAGAGCAAACACCTCACTCTGGACCAATCAGGCATCTCCAACAGAGCAAACACCTCGCTCCCAACCAATCAGGCATCTCCTACAGAGCAAACACCTCGCTCCCGACCAATCAGGCATCTCCTACAGAGCAAACAGCTCGCTCCTGACCAATCAGGCATCTCCAACAGAGCAAACAGCTCGCTCCCGACCAATCAGGCATCTCCTACAGAGCAAACAGCTCGCTCCCGACCAATCAGGCATCTCCTACAGAGCAAACAGCTCGCTCCCAACCAATCAGGCATCTCCTACAAAGA
>CM077299.1:43921476-43928976 GCA_039654925.1 Anguilla pacifica
GCAGACAAATGCACCAGCTTCGCTCCTCACTCCTTCAAGCTTTAGGAAATTTAAAACACCCGGTATTTAAAAAAGGGACAATCAATATAATCAAGCCTATCGTTGAACTGAGATTTTTTTTTTCTCATTTACTGAAAAAGAGACAGCTTGTAATTACAGCAAATAATATATACATACACACACACACACATATATATGCGTACATAGATTCAAATAAATTGGTTAATTAATCTTTTAAATCAGCATATGAATATCAAATTTAAAAGTTTATATATATATATATATATTTTTGAATGTAATGTTCATATGCTGAAGTAAAACATTAATTAGCAGCTAATGTATTTGGATCAAATGGGTTTACACAGGGCTCATGCCAGTGGGGGGGGGCTGCTCTTCATAGCACCATGAACCCCCCCAAACCTTAACCCTAACCTCCCCCTGCCCCCCCCCCCCCCCCCCAGCGGACAGGCGGGGCTGAGTGAGCAGGGCTGAGGGACAAGGTACGGGGGGGGGGGGCTGATTCCATCTAATAAAGTATGTCCCTGAGTACCTGATATATTGTGCAAGTTATGAATTTGAATTTATTTGTTTCGTCATACAAATTCTGTGTTTTCACGCAAGTATTCAAAGATACACAGTAAAATATCCTGTGTTAATTCAACTGTAACAGATTAGCAATGAGTCAGATAGGGGCCATATGTACTCTGTTAGAGTTCGTTTTAATGCTGCAAATCTTACTGTGTAGCCAAAACTTAAATTAGCGCCTGCAAGAAATTTCAGCGTAAATTCAAAACATGCCGCCGCACTGCTTGATGGGAAACGACGGTGGGAAATGTTCCATGTTCATTATCTTACAAATTCATATCCGGGGGGGGAGTCATCATCTGTCTGAATGTCTCAGAAGATGTGAGGCAGTGAGTATCTCCCAGGAGGTCAATCTCTGTGCAGAAGATCCAAAATGGAACTGAAAGTGCTTTTGCTGAAGATGGGAACAAGAACCATTCTGCCTTCGAGAGAGTCAATGAGCAGAAAAATGGTCTTCAATTTACACAGAACAGATTCCTCCCCCGGTTACATCAGCCTTCAGGACTGAGTTAAAAGCCTGCCCCCCCTCCCCACATCAAGGTTAAACGTATACTTGAAAGACATGCCAAAAATTCTATTCTTTGAGGGCTGAGAAAGGGGTCGGATGACTTAGCTTCTGTCTTCTCCAAACCCCCTCAGCCTTCCTCTCCTCTTCTTCAGCCTTCTCTCCTGAACAGCCTCCAAACATGCTAAATCCCAGACGATCGCTGGGTTCTGAGAAAAGCACATAAAAACAGGTCCTACCCAAATATGTCTGGAGATGAGAGTGCTTCAGCTTCCATCGAGCTTTCCCCATACTGGGCAGATTCCGGAGCTTTCCCCACACTGTGCAGATTCCGGAGCTTTCCCCACACTGTGCAGATATTGGAGCTTTCCCCACACTGTGCAGATTCGGGAGCTTTCCCCACACTGGGCAGATTCCGGAGCTTTCCCCACACTGTGCAGATTCCGGAGCTTTCCCCACACTGTGCAGATTCCGGAGCTTTCCCCACACTGGGCAGATTCCGGAGCTTTCCCCACACTGTGCAGATTCCGGAGCTTTCCCCACACTGTGCAGATATTGGAGCTTTCCCCACACTGTGCAGATTCGGGAGCTTTCCCCACACTGGGCAGATTCCGGAGCTTTCCCCACACTGTGCAGATTCCGGAGCTTTCTCCACACTGTGCAGATTCCGGAGCTTTCCCCACACTGTGCAGATTCCGGAGCTTTCCCCACACTGTGCAGATTCCGGAGCTTTCCCCACACTGTGCAGATTCGGGAGCTTTCCCCACACTGGGCAGATTCCGGAGCTTTCCCCACACTGTGCAGATTCCGGAGCTTTCTCCACACTGTGCAGATTCCGGAGCTTTCCCCACACTGTGCAGATTCCGGAGCTTTCCCCACACTGTGCAGATTCAGGAGCTTTCCCCACACTGTGCAGATTCCGGAGCTTTCCCCACACTGTGCAGATTCCGGAGCTTTCCCCACACTGTGCAGATTCCGGAGCTTTCTCCACACTGTGCAGATTCCGGAGCTTTCCCCACACTGTGCAGATTCCGGAGCTTTCCCCACACTGTGCAGATTCAGGAGCTTTCCCCACACTGTGCAGATTCCGGAGCTTTCCCCACACTGTGCAGATTCCGGAGCTTTCCCCACACTGTGCAGATTCCGGAGCTTTCCCCACACTGTGCAGATTCAGGAGCTTTCCCCACACTGTGCAGATTCCGGAGCTTTCCCCACACTGGGCAGATTCCGGAGCTTTCCCCACACTGTGCAGATTCCGGAGCTTTCCCCACACTGTGTAGATATTGGAGCTTTCCCCACACTGTGCAGATTCGGGAGCTTTCCCCACACTGGGCAGATTCCGGAGCTTTCCCCACACTGTGCAGATTCCGGAGCTTTCTCCACACTGTGCAGATTCCGGAGCTTTCCCCACACTGTGCAGATTCCGGAGCTTTCCCCACACTGTGCAGATTCAGGAGCTTTCCCCACACTGTGCAGATTCCGGAGCTTTCCCCACACTGTGCAGATTCCGGAGCTTTCCCCACACTGTGCAGATTCAGGAGCTTTCCCCACACTGTGCAGATTCCGGAGCTTTCCCCACACTGTGCAGATTCCGGAGCTTTCCCCACACTGTGCAGATTCAGGAGCTTTCCAGCAGAATCCCCTTCAGCCCAGTTAGCCTTGACACGCCGCTTTTAATCCTTCATTTGTATTTTTAATGTCTCCTAATTTGTGCACATTTAAATTAAATTCACGCGCCCGTTAAATGTTGGTGGATTATAGTACATGCAAATTTTATTGCTTAATTTAATTTAATCTGTCAACGTAATCCATTAGATCCTGCCGAGCATCTTATCCATATGTCTTCAGAAATGAAAGCCATTAGATGTGATGATGATGATGATGATGATGATGATGATGATAACCCTCTTAATAGCATACTTACAGTAAAACGGAAAATGAGAGTAAAGCTTTGAATGGATTTTTGGAAACAATCCACAACGAGTGACACATTTTGAACCCTGATGATGAGATGGAGTACGCGTCGTCTCAAGTTCAGGCCCCGTTTAAAAGCGCGAGGCCCTCAGGCCATCGAGTGAGGGGGGGAACGGCTGGAGGAAGACGGCCTGTTCAGAGACGCAGGCTGAGCCGGAGCAGTGTGGAGCTCAGCGGAGCCCCTAAAATAGGCCCGGGGCCCCGCCCGTGCCTGGCGCTCGGTGGCGGCGGTGCCGCCCGCCGCAGCGGCGTCTTGGGCAGATGCTAAAGGAAGGCTCCCGTAATTGCAGTCATTATGACTGTGGAATTATGGGTAATGGAGCTGGAGGAGAGGGCTAATGCCTGCACAATGAGGGAGGGGCGCGGAACGTCGCTCGCGCGCGAGTCCGCCTTCGCAAACAGGTCATGGGGGGGCATGGGGGGGGGCGGTGACAGAGCCACTTAATGGCCCTGTTTACATCTGCCATCCGGCTTTCTCATCTCTTTTCCCGAAAGGTCGTTGTCTCCGGTGCGAAGGCTGAAGGGCTTTTGGGGTTCGGCGGACGGCTGAAACACAAGGAGGTACTAAAATGGGGCCCAGCGGCTGGGTTGGGTCTCAGAAGGGTCATTGGGGGGACCTGGGAGAGAATGCTATGACTGCCAGCCTTCCAAGGAGAAGCTATTTATCTATTTTTTATTTTTCCCAAGGTGAGCGGACAGTCTGTCAAACAAGTGTAAATTAGAGAGGGTTACAGGTAGAGTTAGAGTAAGAGTTACAGGTAGAGATACAGTAAGAGTCACATGCAGAGTTAGAGTAAGAGTTACAGGTAGAGATACAGTAAGAGTCACATGCAGAGTTAGAGTAAGAGTTACAGGTAGAGATACAGTAAGAGTCACATGCAGAGTTAGAGTAAGAGTTACAGGTAGAGTTACAGTAAGAGTTACAGGTAGACTAACCAGCCACACTAACCAAACCCAGCACGGCTAACCTCCAGGCTGCTATGAGCTGAGGTCTACAGGGTCAGGTAGCTATGGTGGTGCTTAATATGTCCCTGACTAAATTAACAGGCTCTGTCTAAAGAAACAGTCCCTTGCTTTAACCTTGTATAACACAGCCAGAGGCACACCCCCCTGCCATGCCCCCACTGGATCATCTCTTCAGAATTCAGCACTTTTAAAAGTCACTATCACTAAATTAATCAAGTAATGAGCTGTCTTTCTGCTGCCTGGACAATCCCACAGGGATGCTCGTCTGTCTGAACTCCAGCCTGTGTGCTGATGGGGCTATTAGATGACATCCATCTTCTTAAGATACACACCTGTAGGCTTCACCTGTTTGGACTACGGTCGCTCTGTGGTCCTAGTATGACTGTTTGGAGCACAGTCACTCTGCGGTCCCAGAATGCTTTGGAGCACAGTCACTCTGCGGTCCCAGAATGCTTTGGAGCACGGTCGCTCTGAGGTCCCAGAATGCTTTGGAGCACGGTGGCTCTGAGGTCCCAGAATGCTTTGGAGCACGGTCAATCTGCAGTCCCAGAATGCTTTGGAGCACGGTTGCTCTGCGGTCCCAGCATGCTTTGGAGCACGGTCACTCTGAGGTCCCAGAATGCTTTGGAGCATGGTCGCTCTGAGGTCCCAGCATGCTTTGGAGCACGGTCGCTCTGCGGTCCCAGCATGCTTTGGAGCACGGTCGCTCTGAGGTCCCAGAATGCTTTGGAGCACAGTCGCTCTGTGGTCCCAGAATTCTTTGGCCTTTTGGAGCACAGTTGTGACAGGACGGTCAGTCCGCCTCCCTCTCTCTCCCCTGCCGTGAAGCAAAGCTGTGGAGAGCCCAGTTATCGCCACGAGTCCCTGCACAGGAAGTGCCAGTCCCCACAGGAAGTCCTCTCTCACAGCTCTGGCTGTGCAGCACAAGATGGTGATTTGTAGTGACAGAGTAACAATAATAAATAAACAATAAATAAATAGTTAGTGACACGCTTCTATAACCCTGACAGGCATAAATCTGGTTCGACAATTGCTTTGACGGACAGGCATTAAAAGAGAAATGCACAATCCTGACTGCCGATTGGGTGCCTGACCTCCATGTCCCAGCAGTTTAACTGCATTAGTCTTTCAGGGCTGAAAACAACATGCTGCTCATTTTAGAAAATGGAAAAGTTTAGTTTTTCTCCATCTGTACGGCTATGGTAATTTCAAATGCTCTTTTTAAGCCAATGATTATATGAAAAAAAAACAATCAGCAGATAATATTCTGCTAAATGAAAAATGAAAAATGCTTTTGTCAAACTGTGAGAAACAATATTATTCAGGGCCAGCTCTAGGCATAAATGATATAGGTGGTTGCCAAGGGGGCACCTATATGGGGGGGTGGGTGGATTGTTTGAAAAAATATATATCTCTAAGCATGCAAATAAAAATAAGAAAAGTTCTAAGTAAGTAAATAGCGCATTCAATGCATGAGATTTTTTTTAATTTCCTGTGCATTCTTCCACAAAACATTTGAGATGGGTCTTCAGTCAGCTGGGATAAGATTTATATTCACCCTGGGGATTCAGAGAGCAGGATACGCACCAGACACAACCCAACTTCAGCACATACTGTACACACGCACACACACACACACGCACGCACGCACGCACACACACACACACACACACACACACACACACCCAATCACACTCACTCACACTCACATATACTGTACACATGCACACACACACACACACCCACACGCGTACCCATACACACCCACTCACACTCACTCACACACACACACACACATATATGCACAAAAAGATTTAATGATAGTCATCAATCACAGAGGGACAACGAGGGAGTTTCGCTGGACCCAGAAATGTCAGCCTTTGCTTCAGTGCGCAGTTCCTGGAGGGATCCGCAGCTCAAACCGAGCCGAATATGTAATGAGAAAATAATGAAGAGCAGAGAGTAGCGCACAAGCACATCAGGAGACACCAGTCGCCATGCGTGACGCGCCCACTAATTGCTCCCCCGCCCCCCCCCCCCCACACACACACCCCAGCACCCCCCACACGCACCCACTGATTACCTCATTTACAGATGTGAAGAAGGAACAGAAATTACAGGAGGGACTTCTCTTTTTGGACGTGGAGCACCGAGCACCTTTGATAAGGAAGCTTTAGACCCCGAGAATTCCGAATCCGTCCCATGACTGGCTGAGTCTCGTTTTCAGTTCTGAGGACAGAACTTCCAGTTTACAGAACAGAATATTGGTTTGATATAAACTGAGGTCAACATTTGTTGATGTTCTTGTTTAGTATTTACATGTACATATATCATTTTCTTTTAACAGGCTTAGCCAGAGAGGCCTGCTGGCAAGGTGTGATGAAAAGCAATAAAAGCACTGATTATAGCACAAAGAAAACAAAGTACTATTGCATGGAGCACAGCTGCGATGAACACATGCTGCAGTGTTTTATAATGGAACCAGGCTTGAAATCAGAGGTTGCAGGTTTGAGTCCCAGGGGTCAATGCACCTTGATCCAGCTGTGTAATCCAGCTGTGGATATCTAGTAAAAAGAAAAATGTGAACAAAAAAAAGTAATGTATTTATATAATGTATCGCTCTGGATTAAAGCTCCTGTAAAATGCCATTACTGTAATGTAATGCGCATGTTGGTATGCAGAAGTGATCTACTATAGCAAAAGAAACAAATTAATTAAATTCAATGGCAAGTTACAAAGCATCCGTTTCAAAAAATGCACAAGACTTTAGGAACTGGCTGAAGTCCAGCAGGAGTCAGAGGAAGCCTTGGCTGATGGTACAGAGATGGCTTTTCAGTCCATATAAAGCTATGAGCAGACGTTAAAGCTGGTAGAGTATCGACATGTGAAATTGTGACCTTACTTAACAGTCTAATGGCAGTCAGAAGTGCAAGGAGACGAAGATTCGGCTGGATGGAAATTTATTCTGCTGAACCGGAGTTTCTAAAACAAAGATTTGGGATATAAATTTTACAGACAAGCCTTCAGGCGATAGCTTTAAGCTGCTAAAGCAGTTTCCCCTACAGGTGTAAAATGCCATGTACCTCGTGTAGCTTCTGGAAATCCTGGGCCCTCCCTGTACTCACCTTTATCCCAGTCCAATAGGCGGGCGGGGTGGGGGGGGTGCAAGAGCCCTGTTCTGCCGCCAGGTGCTCCCCCCTCCCACCCACCCCCACCTCTGTACTTCTGTCCCAGCGTCAAATTATTCATTACATTACAGGGCCCAGACTGGCACACTGTACGTATTGATAGAGATGGGTATACACAGAAGGAATTCAGGTTTAGGGCTTTGCACGGGGCACAGCAGCAGTGTCCTACCTGGGAATCAAACCTGCACCCTCCCAGGTGGCCACACAGCTCTCTAAGCATTGAACTACATTGCCATCTAAAAGTTGCAGATGCAATGAGCATAGCATCTTTAAAAAAATAAA
>CM077299.1:43933976-43946476 GCA_039654925.1 Anguilla pacifica
GAATGTTCGGCATTTCAGCTCTGAAAACTCCTGTGAGCCCGAAACCCCCCCCCACCCCACAACCACCCCCCGCCGCACACCATTTCATCTGTATACCTCCAATCACAGAGGAGCTCTTATTTCTGATTGCCGTGCGCTCCTGATTTTGCATGCTGAATGCATTTCAGTACACGCTCCTCTCGGGGACAGACTGCACTCACTACTGATTACCATGCAGGCCATTATGCACCGTACTCGACCTCTGATTGGCCAAAATGGGGGTAAGAGCTCTAAAATAAATCACTAGCACCGCCCACTCCTTGCTGGACCCTGATTGGTGGAAACTGGCATGTGTGTTTAGAGGTCTCTGTGGAACCCTCTCAGGGTGCTGATGGGGCTTCTGCAGGCTCAGTAGGACATGGTGCTCAGTACCAGCAGCAGGGTGCTGATGGGGCTTCTGCAGGCTCAGTAGGACATGGTGCTCAGTACCAGCAGCAGGGTGCTGATGCGGCTTCTGCAGACTCAGTAGGACATGGTGCTCAGTAGGACATGGTGCTCAGTACCAGCAGCAGGGTGCTGATGGTGCTTCTGCAAGCTCAGTAGGACATGGTGCTCAGTACCAGCAGCAGGGTGCTGATGGGGCTTCTGCAAGCTCAGTAGGACATGGTGCTCAGTACCAGCAGCAGGGTGCTGATGGAGCTTCTGCAAGCTCAGTAGGACATGGTGCTCAGTACCAGCAGCAGATGCCATGAATGTGCAGGGAAATGCTGCCAATAATGATACTATCTCTGAGGATACGTGTGCCAAGAGAAGAGATGTGGTGTGTGTGTGTTTATGTGTGTGTGAGTGGATGTGTGTGTGTGTGAGAGAGAGTGTCTGTTTGTACGTGCATGTGTGTGTGTGTGTGTGTGCGTATGAGTGTGTGTGTGTGAGTGTGTGGTGTGTGTGTGTGTGCATGTGTACGTGCATGTGTGTGCGTGTGTGTGAGTGTGTGGTGTGTGTGCGTACGTGCATGTAGGTGTGTGTGTGTGTGTGTGTGTGTGTGTACGTGCATGTGTGTGTGTGTGTGTGTGAGTGAGTGTATAGGTGTGTGTGTTTGCATGCATGTGTGTGTATGTTAGTCCCACCACAGGCACACAGCAGAGGGCTGAAGAGTTCTCCATCAGTGTTTCCTAACCATGAATGACACCTGGCTGCAGGTGGGCACACGGGTCCTTACATCAGTGAGCGCTGCTGCACTGTGCTGCACACGTGCGGCTGTGTGAGAGCCGCGAGGCCTGAGAATCACACACTCTAACTCTCCTCCTGCCCTCAGCGTCCATCAGCTCTGCAGAGCACCGCCTCTCCTCCCAACCGCGGAAACAGCCAGAAACCCAGCTGAAGAAATCCCTCATCCATAAACTAAAAACGTGTTCCAGGAAACCCAGGGCTACACTACACAGTAAGTCTACGCTTTATTTACTGTTTTATTTATCGTTTTGTATTTTTCAAAAGTGTAAATAGGAATAGAAAGGGAAAGATCAAATTTTTGACCGCTGACACATGCAAGGATTCAATCAATGCTCCTTCATAATTTTGCTTATGAGGAAAATAAAATGGCACTTATATGGCTGGTGTTATTATTAAGAACTTATAATTGAATCCAGGGGTGAGTGGTTTAATGATTAAAAACATCACATTCAGACCTATAAATATTCTGAATAAAATGAAAATGAAAAACAAAGGTTTTTACAAATTGACTATTTAATTTGATTTCCGACACAATTAATTCTACAAAGCACAATTCTGACAGACAGCCATTGGAATCTAGCTAATTTTCAGCACAATATATATTTGCGTGCTGATTACCCATGGGAAAACTAATTACAAATTCAGCTATCTAGCAAAGCTAATAATAGTTTACAGCTAATAGTTAATAGCAATACTCAATATCCTATTAAAACGAACACACACATGCCTTTGATTTCAGTTCAGTTCAGCTGCACAATGACTCGTGGGTGATTTAAGCCATCAGAAATCGTCCGAGGAAGGGACCAGAGGCTCATGAGGTAATTAAAGGGGGATTCCCACCAAAACTCATTATTTATTATTTACCACGTTGGCCCTCAACTTTAGAACACGTTACCTCATTTCCAATGTCAGCTGAGGCCCTAGAAAATGTCCAGAACCCCCCCCCCCCCCCCCCCCCCCCCACACACACACACAGACACACACACACACACACACAATTACACACACGCACACACAAGCACATACATACACACACACACACACACACACACACACACACACAATTACACAGACACACACACACACACACACACACACACACACACACAATTACACACACGCACACGCAAGCACATACACACACACACACACTGACATCAGGCAGGTGTGATACTTCCTCTTTCTCCTGTCGTGCGGAACAGATTCAGTAGATTTACAGTAGTTTGAGCGTCAGGTCGGGTTAAATTAAAACAGGACTCCACACCTCCGGCTGATGTATTGTGATTGTTACTTCAACAATAAACAGCAGCTCTGTCACCATTAAACAGCAGCTTTCCATTCAAAAGGCACCTCCGTCCACTCTCCTGAAGAGCAGGCTCTTTAGCAGAAGAATTATTAAGGTTCTGGCCTATGAAATAGATTAGACTGTGGGTCAGACATACATACAAAACTGGGATTTTTTAATGGAACTTTTGCTTTAAATGAAATATGTATTACTTTTGGTGAAAAATTTTATGAGGTCTGTGAACCTATTTCTGTATATATATATACATATGACGGTCTAGGGATTCAGCAGGATGGCGTGACCAATCATGTTGAACAGAACGTCCACGTGGGTGTGAAATGGCTATGAAATTATCTTGTCGTTGAAGTTATGTTTAAATGTGGCATACATAAAATGTACTACGCTGTAATTCCAGAAGCTGTTCCATTCCTTTATCTTTAGACTTCACACACATAGAGACCTGTAACGTATTAATCTGCGGGGGGAAAAAAACACAGTTAAAATGACAGTGCGAAGCGGCATTAATCCATTGTCTGTCATCTTTGAGGAGATGGACTCGGCTGTGCTGGAGCAGAGGCCTGTTGCCGTGGAGATAAGAGCGTGTAAGGAGGGGGGAGAAGTGCTGTGTGTTTGAGAGCTCCCCCCCCCCCCCCCCCCCCCCCACACGCCTCCTCTGACCTTTCGTCTTAATCCCCTCCTGAACTCATCAGGCTAAAGGCCCCCTCATCTGACCTGGAAGTGATAGGAATCATATTGGCCGAGCCTCCTTCTGGTCTACATGTGTGAGGGTTTGAGCAATGTATACCTTTGTGTGTGGGTGTGTGTGTGTGAGAGTGTATGGAAATGGACAGCAGACTCCATAGCTGCTGGCCATTTCCCTGTGAGCAAAAAACAAAAGATATAAAAAACTGAAACATGATGATGAGCAGGACAAGCTTCATACAAGCACACCAGCTGCTCACATGCATGTAGAACTCAGCCTGCAGATTTGAGTGCGTGACCCTGGCTGTACTGTCTGCCCGACCCTGACCCCTGACCCTGACCCTGACCCTGACCTAACCCAACGCACGCAGCACGTATATACACATATAGATCTAAACACACATATGCAAACATTATACAGGCATACATACACATACACATACATACACACCATACACTATCTCTCTCCCTCCCTCTCTCTCTCTCTCTCTCTCTCTCTCTGTAAATGAACAGATGCTGTGGTGCAGTAGAAGCCAGGATGATGGAAGGCTCTTGCAGTGAGCAGAGCCAGCTGGGGGGGGGGGGGCTGAGGGAGTCTATCATGGCAAGGCGCCCCGGCCCTGATGCAGATGCCCAGAACAGCCCCCCCCCCCCGAACCTCCCTCCCCCCACGCCCCCACATCTGCCTGTTCTCTTTACAGCCAAGCTTATCTCCTGTGCCCCCCCCCCCCCCCCCGGCTCGTCCCTGAGACAGAAACAATTGAAAAGGTCAAAACAGGCCAATTACAAGCTGACTGAATCAGCTGTGAGCGAGCCGGGGACGGGAGCTGGGGAACAGGCTGTTTGAAGGTTTGGGGTTTGGGGCAGGGAGTGGAAAACCATCAAATCACCCCCCCCCCCCCATGCAAAGTCACCGCAGTCAGATTTCAGACCAGCCGCCTCAAACGCCAATCTGCTCTGCCTGTCCTCGCAAGCTCCAGCTTTTCAGCCCTTTCAGAAAAACTAATTAAGTCTTTTCAGCAACGCAGCTGAACTGCAACTGTTCTTAACCTTCAGGATTCTTTTCATTTAAAACTTTTTGTAGTTTTTCCCACACGATAATTGTTCCATGTAATTGATACTGTCGTTGGAACAGGTGCCCAATGTATTATCCTCCATTTGCTTTGCGTGTAATTCGGGATAATACCATCTGCAAAATTTAATCGATATAATCAGGCTGCCACAATATGATCAAGCTATCATGCTGACAAATATTGACAGCAAAAGGCAAAGTCGTGAACTGCTATAAAAAAAATGCATTTTTCCAAATTCCTCTCCTCAACTGTCATCCTCAAAACTGCCCCCACCGCATCAAAAAAGAGAGATTGGTATTTTTTATTTATTTTATTTTTTTACAGAAACATCCAAGAGCAGCGGGGTGGGAGTGTGATCCTGCCTCTTATTCCCAATTCAATATGGAACGCAATTGCTCTGTCTGGCATTCTCTCCCCAAACTGCCACACTCTACCCCTTCACTCATCTCACTTCCCAGCTCCCGGTTCCCCTCTGGGCCTGGGGGGGGCCGGGGGGGGGGGGGCGCCGGACAGCCCGCTCTCCACCGAGGAGGAGTCAGCTGAGTCCGGGCTCTCAGCATCACAAAAGACAATCAGTCAAACTCCACGGCAACGGGGCCTCTGTGGCAACGGGGCGACAGGTGACAGCCAATCGGAATGGAGCATGTTTTCGCACAGATGCCTTCGCCTGCTGGTGCGCCGTCGGTCCCGGGATGGGGGGGGCGGGGGGGTTGGGGGTGTGTGGAATGGAGGGGGCACACAGCGGTCCCGGGGAAGGGGGGGGGGGGGGGGGGGGCACACAGCGGTCCCGGGACGGGGGGGGAAGGGGGAGGGGGCACGCAGCGGCTGGCAGAGACACAGCCATGGCACCGGCACAGTCCCGTGTGATAATGCACACATGCGCAGGGATCAGCAGAAGCGCACAGAGCACGGCTCCGGATGAAGGAAGGCAGGCACAGCAGAAACAGCCGTCAGAAATGCGCAGCACCAATGCGCAGCACCAATGCGCAGCACCAGCGCTGGGTCCTCACTGCCTGCACTCATCTCATCTGAGAGGAGCCAAATGCACCCTCACTGAAACTGCAATGGGGAAGTCACATTCTACAGTCCATGCTCAAGGCTCTCAGCTTTCGCCTTTCTCACACACACTTACACACATACACACCACATACACACACACAAACGCACGCACACACGCACACTTGCACACGTACACACACACGTGCGCACACACACACGCTCACATATACAAACACACGCTCACACACGCTCACACACGCACACACACACACACTCTCACGCACACACACATGCACGCACGCACAAACTTGCACACGTACACACACGCTCACACACACACATATGATTTGTGAAACATGCTTATTAAAAGGCCGTGTAAAGTACAGCACTATGGATACACAAACCCAACGCTACACCTGACAGGAGCCCGCAGGAGTGGAACAGAGAGGAAGTGCCTCACCTGAGCAAAGCAACAGGTTTGAGATCCTGAGCAAAGCAACAGGTTTGAGATCCTGAGCAAAGCAACAGGTTTGAGATCCTGAACAAAGCATCAGGTTTGAGATCCTGAGCAAAGCAACAGGTTTGAGATCCTGAGCAAAGCAACAGGTTTGAGATCCTGAGCAAAGCAACAGGTTTGAGATCCTGAACAAAGCAACAGGTTTGAGATCCTGAGCAAAGCAACAGGTTTGAGATACTGAGCAAAGGATGCTGCAGTAATATATTATATGCTGCAGAAATATTCATATGCATGCTTATAATGATGCAGACAGAATCTCCATCTGTGTTAGTGCGTATGCGCGGGGAAATAGTGATTATTTATGATCTGCCCCCCAGCTCCACCCCAATGGGTACAGGGCTTTTAAATAACAGACTCTAACAGGTACATAGAGCCACAGACAAATCTGCTCAGGCATAGGCTCCAACTTCACACTATATTAAAAAAACTAACCAATTAAAATCTCATTAGGGCACATCTCTCCATCTATAATTAAATAAATTGGCTTTCCGTACAAACAAAATAAAATGCCACAGATAAACAAATATGCTATTTTGTATATGGTAGCCCACACACACCATATGTGTGTGTGTGTGTGTGTGTGTGTGTGTGTGTGTTTATCATATACAAAATAGCTTATTTGGTAATTTATGCATTGTTTATGCTGCACACAGCAGTAAAGTGAAGACTTATGTAACCAAAACAAGCCTACATTTCCAAACATTTTTTTTCACCACTGGGCAAATATACCAATATTTAATGAGCTCACATCTTTATCATGGTTGGCATACATCTCCTGTAATGTGTGTAATGTGTGTGTATTAGATAGTAAGGGGTCTACACAGTGATATCTACATTACACGTGTATTAGATAGTAAGGGGTCTACACAGTAATATCTACATTACATGTGTATTAGATATTAAGGGGTCTACGCAGCAATATCTACATTACATGTGTATTAGATAGTAAGGGGTCTACACAGTAATATCTACATTACATGTGTATTAGATAGTAAGGGGTCTACACAGTAATATCTACATTACATGTGTATTAGATAGTAAGGGGTCTACACAGTGATATCTACATTACATGTGTATTAGATAGTAAGGGGTCTACACAGTGATATCTACATTACATGTGTATTAGATAGTAAGGGGTCTACACAGTGATATCTACATTACAGAGAGGGAAGGAGACATGCAATTCCTCTCATCTCCATGAACAGAGCAATAATAACACACTTTTATTAATGTGCTGTTATGTATAATCGTGTTATATAATCACATTGTGCATGTAATAACACCAATAATAAAACCAGTGTTATTAGTGGTTCATTAGCAGCTTGCGGTCACTGTGGTGCCGTGTCGCAGATGCAATGCTGAAGAGAGAGAGAGATGAAGATGACGATGACGAGGACAGCCGCGAAGCTGTAACTGGCGCTGGAGTCGCGTGCACACATCCCCCCCCCCCCCCCCCCCCCCCCCCATGGAATACGGAGCCCTTGGCAACGGCGCGACGTTATTTCGAGCGAACTTTCACAGAGCTGATCGACACGCATACCCCCACTGCCACGGGCACCCCTGTGCCCCCCCAGCGCCCCCCAGGACTCCCGAAGGGCACGTTCGTCACCAGCGTTCTGCCAGCGGTAATTCCAGATGACAGGGGACGTCATGGAGAATGTTTTTTTCATAACCCCATTATCACCCGAGCTGCCCATGCAAGTGACAGCCAGACCTTAAGGGATATCATTTCCTATTAAAATATGTAAGAGTTTAATTACAGATAAATGTCACATTAGCCGCTTACGAGGGAAAGACCTTGGATGATTTTCACTCGTGAACCCGGCTTGAAACTCACTTTTTGCCGGGGGAAATATCTCAATACCGTCCCCTGGCTACTACAAGTAACTGCGATATGAGTGCTGAGGTCAGACTGGAGCAGTGTGTGTGTGTGTGTGTGTGTGCGCGTATGAATGTCTACATTCATGTATGTTAGTGCAATTCATCTGTCAACAGTCGATCGATTCCCAAACGCAACAGAGAGAGATTACCAAACAGTACTGTAAATTGCTCTTTGGGGTGACAAATATTATCCACTGAGAAATAAATTGTGAACAGTAACTCGTGAACAGTACGTTATTCATTGCCTATACTGTTTGCTAATAGGCTCTGAACTACAGCAGCACTGTATGTTGTGATGTGATGACTGCTCTTGCTTTGACCTTGTCACATGCTGTCAGTCAGTCGATATCCAGCCAATCCCTCTCTGCTGAAGGTTTAAGGCAGTAGATGAGTAATAATGGCTCATGGTGGGTTTGGATCCTCCCACCCTGCCCGCTCTCACAGTGGAAGTTTTAATGAAGAAGCTCATGGAACGGGTCTGCTGTTTCCAGGCTCGCATCCCAGCCTGCAACGGCGCAGCAGAATGAAACTGCTTTCAGGCTCTTGGTGCACTGTGGGTACCCCCCCCCCCCCCAATCCCTGCCTCCCCTAAAGCTGCATCGTTAAAGCTGACTGCCCCAGACCGATAACGCCCCAGGCGTGCTGCTGTTACCCCGGGGCAACTCGGATTAAAACTCTAACACCCTCTTCCCTACCCTCCGGCAGTGCCCCCCCCCCCCTCCCCCCTACAGAAAAACGACAGAGTTTCAGCATCCAGTACTCAGAGAGAGACTCCTGCAGGAACACACCGAAGGATTCTGGGTAACGGTGGTGTTGGACCCGCTGTATCGGCCGCTTGGTTCCTGGCCAAAGGCCCTTTCACATCCCCACACTATTCCCAATATTCACATCCCCACACTATTCCCAATATTCACATCCCACACTATTCCCAATATTCACATCCCCACACTATTCCCAATATTCACATCCCACACTATTCCCAATATTCACATCCCCACACTATTCCCAATATTCACACCCCCACACTATTCCAATATTCACATTCCCACACTATTCCCAATATTCACATCCCCACACTATTCCCAATATTCACACCCCCACACTATTCCCAGTATTCACATCCCCACACTATTCCCAATATTCACATCCCCACACTATTCCCAGTATTCACATCCCCACACTATTCCCCAATATTTCACATCCCCACACTATTCCCAATATTCACATCCCCACACTATTCCCAGTATTCACATCCCCACACTATTCCCAATATTCACATCCCCACACTATTCCCAGTATTCACATCCCCACACTATTCCCAATATTCACATCCCCACACTATCCCAATATTCACATCCCCACACTATTCCCAGTATTCACATCCCCACACTATTCCCAATATTCACATCCCCACACTATTCCCAATATTCCCAGGACCCCTATTCCGCGAGATTCCCAGTTTTCACACAGTGACAGCACAGGAGCCTATAGCAGGAAAGCACCCTTCTCAGAGGGGAGTACGCAGCAACTTCAGCAGTCAGGAGTATTTCAATTAGTGAAGTAAACGGCACCATAGATTTCAAGAAAAAATACAGATTAGATTACAAAAGGAACGGGAACTCCAAAGGAATGGGATGAGGAATCAGGGGAGGGGAAGTGGGGCAGGTTTTTTTTGGGGGGGGGGGGGGTTTGGGGGGTGCTAATCAGGTCGGGAGACCCCGCTGTTTGGAAGGGCTGCCCAGGCCGGGCTTCTCAGACATCAAGGGCACAGCTGTCCCAGGCGCGCACACATCTGGCGCCCTCCTCCTCCCCGCACTCCTCCTCTTCCTCGCTTCCAAGTGCCTCCTGGACTGCGAGCATATTCCCCTTCCATACCCCCCCCCCCCCATTCCCCCCCGCCCCCAGCATTCCAGCTGCTGGAGTAGGGGCGCGTGTGTGATCATTTCAGAGCACAGCTAATGAATAAAACATCGCCCTGTATTCAATCAATACTGCTCCTTAAATATAGTACATTTGTGTTTTCTAGTTTACAAACACAGTTGGATGAGTTCAGCATTTGCATAAAAAATGCCCCCGCAAACTGAATTGAATTTGTAGCAAGTCACATGAATAATTATGATGTTCTGTCCACGATAATCTAGATTTTTTAAAAATCTTTTATTTGGTTATTCATAAAAAAATGAAAAATGACTCTTGAAGATGTGTTGACACAAGCAATTGCTACTCTTCATCGCCCCCCACAGGAAATTGAGAAAATTGCATTGAGGATGCCACATGCCGGGGCAAAGCCCAGGCTAATCAGATGAGGACAGAGAAGGGCAATCAGCTAATCATTCCAGCCTTTCATTATTACGCTCATGTCTTTTACTTTTCTTATTAGACGTGTAAACTAAATCGTATGTTTAATTCTTTAAAGATACTTCTGAGATTTTTTTTGACACATCACTGGCAGTTTAGGAACACAGCGGTGAAGTAAATTAAATTAATGGCTCCAAAGATAAGAACAAAGTTGCGTCCTGTGACGCAACAGTCCCCAGAGAAATGAAGAATTTTCTCCATTTTTAAGCACATTTGGTAAAAACTGCACTGGCCATGTTTTTTGTGATAATAGGTTGCGTTTTCTGAAAATGAAAATATGTTTTTCTGAGCTGTATTTAATGGTTTTAGCATAAACTCTGAATGAATGGCTTCACGGTTGAGCGCTAAGTGGGGTAGGAGAATGTCAGACAGTATTGAGAGTCGGACAGAATTTGTTTTCATACGATATGTTGGCAGTGAGAAAAATATACAATTATGCCAGCCGTATCCTTGAAGTATTATCAGAGTATACTTTTCTCTGGGCAACTGAGACTGCATTACACTTCTTCCTTCTTAAAATGAAGTTTTACTGGCTTTCTACAGCTACATATTCCTACTTTTTAAAAACGATTGCTTAAATGAAAATGGCAGATGGAGGAGAGGTACGGAAATGAGAAAGAGGGAATTTAAAAAGTTTGAGAGCGCCTGGAGTTATATCCCAGACAGACGGTTAAAGATTTAAGCACCCCTTTGACAGACAGAGGAGGAGGGAAATGCAGCTGCCTGCTGGGGAGGGGGGGCATTGTAATTTTGGGTCATCTTGTAAAGAAAGGGGGTGGTGGGGGGGGACTAATTCAAAGCAGCATTTCATAGGTGAGAATCTCCAGATCATTTTCACCAGAAAGGAATCATGACCTGCTCCACCCAAGTGGGGGGGGGGGGGGGGTGGCTGGTGGCTGTTGTACATCCTATTGCAAACAGAGGAAAGACCACGTGGACAAGTTTCAACACCATTGATGACCTTCGACATGACTTGGAAGCTGAAATGGTGTTGCTGGCTAGCGCTGTCCCCTGCACACCCGTGTTGAAAGAAGGCTTTGAGCAACCTGTCCCGGTTCCTTGTTTGGCCTCTGCTGCGTTTGGGCTCTGCTTATCTGAGCTGATGTTAACATGCACATTTCTATCCTTTAATAGACTCTCCTGCCCACGATCACATACACAGCCTCCATTATTTACCCACAATGCATTTATGCAGCCGAACGCGTCCATTGACGCAGCTCAGGCTAAAGCATCCTGCTCAAGGGGACAGCGGACAGCGGCAATGCCCCGCCACCGTGGTCGAGCCTGCAACCTCCGAGACTGGAGCCGGGATCCCTGACCGTTACGCTACACTGCGGCCCCATCCCCGGGCAGGACGGCCCATGCGGGGTGTTTCCTGTGATGGGACAGGGGCCAGGGAGAGGCATTACCAGCACTCCTCGCACGGTGCTGCACGAGGGTCCCCTCGGGCCTCCAAAAAACAGGCCGCATGGTCAGCGCTTTCACGGCCGATGCACCTCGCTCTGTCCACCGCGGCGAGCGCCCAAACGCGGACCGGGGGGGTCGGGGACATCACTCTCCTCTGTAAAGCGCAAAGAAACCGGGGGCAGCAGAGCTGAGGGGCGGCAGCAGAGCTGAGGGGCGGGGCAGCAGAGCTGAGGGGCGGCAGCAGGACCGAGGGGCAGCAGAGCTGAGGGGCGGAAGCAGAGCTGAGGGGCGGGGCGGCAGCAGAGCTGAGGGGCGGCAGCAGAGCTGAGGGGCGGAAGCAGAGCTGAGGGGCGGCAGCAGGACCGAGGGGCGGAAGCAGAGCTGAGGGGCGGCAGCAGAGCTGAGGGGCGGAAGCAGAGCTGAGGGGCGGCAGCAGAGCTGAGGGGCGGGGCGGCAGCAGGACTGAGGGGCGGCAGCAGGACTGAGGGGCGGCAGCAGAGCTGAGGGGCGGGGCGGCAGCAGGACTGAGGGGCGGCAGCAGGACTGAGGGGCGGCAGCAGAGCTGAGGGGCGGCAGCAGCAGAGCTGAGGGGCGGAAGCAGAGCTGAGGGGCGGGGCAGCAGCAGGACTGAGGGGCGGCAGCAGAGCTGAGGGGCGGGGCGGCAGCAGGACTGAGGGGCGGCAGCAGAGCTGAGGGGCGGGGCGGCAGCAGGACTGAGGGGCGGCAGCAGAGCTGAGGGGCGGGGCGGCAGCAGAGCTGAGGGGCGGCAGCAGGACTGAGGGGCGGCAGCAGAGCTGAGGGGCGGGGCGGCAGCAGAGCTGAGGGGCGGGGCGGCAGCAGGACTGAGGGGCGGGCGGCAGCAGGACTGAGGGGCGGCAGCAGAGCTGAGGGGCGGCAGCAGGACCGAGGGGCGGGGCGGCAGCAGAGCTGAGGGGCGGCAGCAGGACCGAGGGGCGGCAGCAGAGCGGAGGGGCGGCAGCAGAGCTGAGGGGCGGCAGCAGGACTGAGGGGGCGGCAGCAGAGCTGAGGGGCGGGGCCAGGACTTTCTGAGCACGCTCTCACACGAGCG